>PVIA01005894.1:0-106961 GCA_004024845.1 Tonatia bakeri
AAAAAAACATCTTAGAGTCTCTGGACACCTTGAGTTCTGGGCCCCATTTCAAATGTCCATTTGGGGTCCCCCCCCCTCTTGGCTGCACCCTGTAACACTAGGACTCGCCTCCCTTGGGAGAGCTGGCTATTAAATTCCAAGGAATTCTGTGAGCTTCTTGTTAAATTGGCTTGAAATACTCCCACAATGCGAGTGTTTACACAAATGCTACAAACCAGCCACTTCCCCTCACCCCCAGGCAGCTGTAAACACTTCACTGTTAAGGTGGAGGAGGCTGTGTGGCTAAGCACAACACAGAGGGAGAGATGGGAGGCTGGCAGGAGGGCGGGGACACAGTGCCACGATTTCACCATTTCACGAGGACCAGGGTATCATCATGACTGGCAGGGGTGCTGAGGTTACGGAGGATGCGGGATAGTGAGGACAAGATGCTGGAAGGGCCATCACTGCACGGGCTCAGATGAAAGAGCTAATGAAACCTCTACCCTGCTGTCTTGACTGAGTTAATAAGCTTCAACTCCATATCGCAGCAACCAAAAAAAATTAAGTCAAACTAATAAAAATACGCTTGGGGAAAAATTAATTTCTTTCTTTAATCTTCACCCAAAGATATGTTTATTGATTTCTTTTTTTTTTTTAGAGAAAGAGAGAGACATTGATGTGAGAGAGAAACATCAATAGGTTGCCTACCGTGTATGCCCAACCGGTGATCAAACCCACAACCTAGGTGTGTGCACAGGCTGGGAACTGAACTTGCAACCTTTTGGTGTATGGGACAATGCTCCAACCAAGTGAAACACCCAGCCAGGATCGGGGAAAAACAATTTTAAATGAAGCTGGAGAGCTAAGCCTTCCCTGCATTATGGTATGTCTTTGGGTGCCATGCTTGATACCTTAGAAGTCTCATCATTGCCACCATTGAGACTTACGGTGGTAATCCCTGAGTTTTATAAAATCACTCAAACCCATTACCCAGGAGAGTACCTCAACCATCCCAAACAAGAAGAACTGGACAAGAAGGCACATGTAGGTTTGAGTGAATGGGACCCTCAAACATAATACTCTGCACTTTCTTACCTAGGAGAAAATAAACAGTCTAGCTTGACCAGAATGCTAGACTACAACTTGAAACATGGTTCTGCGGAGACTATAACCCCAGAGCCATATTTGAAGTTTCTTCTTTCAAATAAGATGTGTGAGATCTGCTCTTTCCTGATACTCCTATAATACATTCCTTCACCTTTCAGAATTTTTATTTAATTTTAAAAGGTTTTATAATAAAAAGGACATTTTATCCTAAACACATCTAACCTTCATTATAGATTTTATTAGTGTTTTGTGCAGGTTCACACACACATGCATACAAGAAAAGAAAAGAAAGTACAAGGAAGGGTGGGAGAGAGGAAAAAAGACAGAAAGGCAGAGACAAGGATGGGAAAGGATGTCCTGGTCAGCTGTGGGGCCAGGAGCCGGGTGCGATTTAAGAACATTCTATAATACCACTCACATCTCTAAGGTTCCTTTCACGGGCTACAGAAAACAAAGGAATTTTACAATGTTTCAGGGCCGATTGGAGTAGAGAGCTACCAGCTGTTTCCTTACTTAAGACACCAGTCCCACAGGCTCCCTTGCAAATGCCAGAAATGTCAGGCCCACTCCCAGGCACATATCTCAGGGACGACATTCTCAGGGCAGCTGAGGACACTTGGTTCTGTTCCCTGGCATCAACAGCGTCTTTGACTAACCCGCTTGGCCCTCTACCACTGAGATCTCCAGCAGGAAATTCTTTGCAACTCTATAAGATATATCATCTGGCCCATAAATAAAACCCTGCTTTTCTTTCCTTTGAGGATTAACAGTGTCCTTAGTAGACAGAGAGGGATGTCAGTTCTCAAAGTCAGATGGAGTCCAAGATCTCGGACTGAAAGGTCAGGGAAGGGTCAGCCTCTTTGATTGAAAGTTTAAATTAAGGGGACTTTCCCTATCATAGCTCAATGGAAATTACTTGGAAAGTGACATGCTATGAAAAGAAGCGAAAATGACATTGCAAAGAGAGGACTAGTAGTCATAACAGAATCTTAAAAAATGGGAAGGAGGGTGGTAATGAGAATTTCTCAGTATGTCCCTGGGACTTGCCCCAGGCAGGAAGGAAGCATGGTGTCTGATCTGTTTGGTCTTCTCATCGTGAACTAATCTCTGGCATTCTGGTTTATAAAGTAGTGTAAATCTGTGTTCGGGATTTCAACAGATCTAATTTGTCAGATAGTTTCTGAATCTTAAGAAAAGAAAGCACTGCCAGTGGTAGGTAATATGTGCTGAGACTTCACCATGTGCCAGGCCCTATGCGAAGAGCATTGCACACATGGTCTGATTTAAATTTCAGAACAACGGGATCACTTACACTGCCACCCCGTCATCACCCCAATTTCATACATAACAAGATTGAGGCTTCAAGAAGTTGAGTAGCCTGTTCTCTGTTTCAGTGTCTTTGGCTATATTTTGCTTGTTTGTTTGTTTTGTTGTTTAGGTTCCTGTTAAAGGTGAGATCACATGGTATTTGTCTTTCACTGCCTGGCTTATTTCACTTAGCATAATGCTGTCCAGTTCCCTCCATGCTGTCGCAAAGGGTAGGAGCTCTTTCTTTCTTTCTGCTCCATAGAATTCCATTGTGTGAGGGGAGGGAATTTCAGGGAAATTTCAGGGGAGAATGGGAAAAGGGTTTACAGGAACAAATATAAAGGACACATGGACAAAAACTAGGGGAGGGTGGAAATGGGAGGGAGGTGGGGAGGGATGGATGGGTGGGCTGGGATGGGAGTAAAGGTCAGAAAACTACTTGAACAATGATTAAAATAAAATTAAAAAAAAAGAGGTTGAGTAGCTTGCCTTAAGGTACTTGAGAGGACAGTAGGTAGTAAATAACAGAGCTGGAGTTTGAATCTGGCTCCAAAATCCATGCATTTAGTTACTTACCAAGACCTTGAAGCTCAAAAAAGTGGGGTGTAAAGACACAAACCAGACAGAGATCTTTGCAGACCCAATATCAAAGCCCCCATTCTGTACATAAGATTCTGTGTAACCATCACTTATTTTTTTCTGAACCTTGGTTTCCTTACCTGCATAAGAAACTAGGAATACCTGCATTGGACTTACTATGAGGATTAAGCCAAACAACACCCAGGGAGCGCCTGCCTGCTCATGAGATGTGGGGCACTCGTTACCCCGCTGGGACAGAGATCCCAAGTCCCTCTCTCTGCTTCTCATTCTTTTGCTCAATTGTTCATTCATTCACTCTTTCATTCATCGACAAAGGTCTGAGAACCTGTGATGCTCCAGTCACTGTTCTAGGCATTGGGGAGACAACATGGAAAGACAGTCTTTACCTCAAAGAGTTTACAGTCAAGTTAAGAGACAGGCAGGTGATGGTGCCCTGGACCTGATTCCATTACGTATGTGTGGAGGCTTCCACACCACCAGCAATCCTCTGACACCAGCAGGACATCCAGAACTCAACTCAATTCTGACACTATCTACCTGGAGTCAGATTCCACAGGTAAAGGACTCCATCCCAGAAGAATCCCCCCAGTTCAGATGCCAATCACAAGCCCAGGTTCTCACCTGTGCTCTGGACCAATGGGCGATAAATCACAATGGGTTCCCACAACCCCCTTATTGGGTTTGATGAATTTGCTACAATAATTAATTTTATCTTTATGGTTCTGAAGCAACTTCAGGTACTGGAGAACAACCAAATATTATAACAAAAGATGATCCCATAGTTGTTATCACCCAGGAAATTCCAAGGGTCTTGGGAACCAAGAGCCAGGAATCATGGACCAAGAGCAAGCACATATCAGAATATATCCTGGTCATCTGAATGACCAAATATGTATTTTTTATAAATAACAGTATCATAGCAAGAAATTCTACTGTGATGAGACCAGTGCTTTATGGGAAGTACAAGAGAGTATAGGAATGCAGCAGAAGGAGCCCCTGAGTCTGCCTGGGAGAGCCAGGCAGAGCTTAACACAGAACGAGATTTTGGCTTTGCCCTGAGGCTTGAAGAATGAGGAAGAGTGAGACAGACAAGTGGGAAGATTCCTTCCAAGAAGAGAGGCACATGTGTGGGGAGCCGGGAGAGAGCCAGACAAGTCTGAAGCAGTCCCACCCTCACAGGCTGCTGAGGGCACACCCAGTGCGGTGGAGGCACCAGGCTAGAGCAGGGACCAGAGCGTGGAGGTGATGGAGACACATTTGACTCTCTCCTGTGGGACCTTACAGTGCTGAAGTTCTATATTCTGCAAGTAGCAGACGAACTCAACTCTTCATTTTGGTTTAAACAAGTACCTACTGAGGCATAATCTTTGCCCTTTAAAGAGTCTACAGGTAAAATCTTTGTCCTTCAAGTAACCATAAGTAATGCTATTTCGAGCAAGTTGTCAGCATTCTAGAAGCTCTGCCACTTCCTGGGCAGAAATGTTTTTCTGGGCACGATCCCTGCCGTCTCCCGTTCTTTCCCCTGCAGGGCATCAGCGAAACTCCTCATCGCACTCAGCTTGAATCTGGGGCCCCTGAAGGTCTCTACATTTGACTGCCCAGGCTGCTGAGGCCAACACACCCGGCCTGTGCCTCATTCTGCCATCTTCAGTCACTGGCCATGATGTGGACCTCCTGGTGTCCTCGCTGCCTCCATCACGCTGTGCCTTCTTTTCCCTGGTTTTCCAGCTGCTCCCCTCCCTCCTACCCTGTGCCCTGCTATCACCTGGATCAGCCATACTATTATCTTCCAACTTTCCCACCTTTTGGCCTTATAGAACCCTGTCTAAGCCCCCAAACACCCCCAGCCTCTCTCTGAAGCAGAGACCCCATTTTCAATGCCTCAGAGGCTCAGGCGGCAGCAGCACCCTCGCTCCTTATTGCTGCTTCCTGACCATTACTCCCCCACTCTTGTGTACAGACTTCTCCTCTGAGGTCCAGGTCATAGTCACCATATACACAGCCGATGCCTTCTGACCTTCTTATCCTCCCTCGCCCCATCCATGGAGGCCGTTGACACCTTGACCGTGATACTCCTCTGTACCCACGTCATCATGCAACATTGCCGTCTGGGCCCAGTGGCCTTCCCGCTCCTTCACTTCGGGCTCCCCCTGCCAAGGCCATAGTTTGGGCCTTGACATCACCCGGAGCTGTCTTCCCTCTGAATCTGGAGTACCCTACTCTTGACCAGAATCTACTATCATCCTGTTTTATAAATGTATCCATATGTCTTCCCACCAGGACTCCCAAACTCTGGTCTCTCTGTATTTATCCTGTCAATTCTACCATGATGGCCCCGCTTTTTCTCTATGTAGCCTCATTCCTGGAGTTCATCACTTTCTTCCCTCTGTTAATAAACCTCTAAGTGCCCTGGCTGGTGTGGCTCAGTTGGTTGGAGCACCGTCTAGCAAACCAAAAGTTCACGGGTTTGATTTCTGGTCAGGGCACATGCTTAGGTTGCGGGTTCGGTCCCCAGTTGGGGTGTATAGGAAAGGCACGGCCAATCAGTATTTCACTCTCACATCAATGATTCTCTTCTTCTCTTTCTCCCTCCCTTCCCCTCTCTATTCCCCCTCTCTTATTCTCTCTCTCTAAAAGCAATGCAAAACATGTCCTTGGGTGAGGATATGAATAAATGCATTAATTAATTAATCTCTAAGTGTCCCCACCACATTGCCTTTCTACCACCTCCTCCTCGTTACGTCTAAATCTTAGATGAACCCACTAATCTGTTTTTCTGGTTGCCACAGGTAGTCGGTTCAATGGTGATGCAGAGTAATCAAAACCACTATGGACAGACATGGAGTCCCATCTTTAGTGCCTTTGTCAATTCACAGACCAGCTCCCTCGCCAAAACCCTGTGACAGCCGTTCCAACTTTCACATTTTCCTCAAATCCATTAGAAATGAGCCTGCAGTCATGCATTTCCTCAACTTCCAGCCCACAAGCCTTCTAAATTATCTGCATCTGTACTTGCCCTCTACTTGCTCCTGGCATTCCCAGAGGAAAGGATGTGTTCTTCCACCCTGGTTGGTGTGGCTCAGTGAATTGAGTGCCAGCCTGTGAACCAAAGGGTTGCCAGTTTGTTTCCCAGTCAGCGCATATGCCTGGGTTGCAGGCCAGGTCCCCAGTAGGGGGTGCACAAACGGCAACCACACATTCACGTTTCTCTCCCTCTCTTTCTCCCTCCCATCCTCTCTCTCTAAAAGTAAATAAATAAAATCTTTAAAAAAGTGTACTCTCCCTATTTCTGTCCTTTCTGTCTCCTTCATGACTAAGAGCTTTCTTCACTGGGCCACTCTTTTATATTTTCAACTTCTCCACGGGCTTTTCCTCGATAGCCTATAAAATTTATCAATTTTCTTCAGTACTGTACACACCCTTTTTCTTTCCATACTCACTAACTTTCTCTTCCATTTCACTGCCAAACTGCCTTCTCACTGTCTCCCTTTCCTTCCACTCTGTGTGTTGCTTGGCCCCTGCCATCAGGCTCTGCCACCACAACTGTAGAGCAACTACTTTGGAAGCTAACAGCCTCCCATTTGGCCATCCCAATGGACTCTTTCTTGCCTTCGTTGTTTGACCGTGTGTGCATTTGATGGTGTTGACCATGTCTTTCTCTACAAACTGCCTTGTTCCTTCGTTTCTTTACTCTTTACTCTCCTGGTTCATCTCTGCCTCTTCGGCCATCACCTCTCAGCTTCTGGTAGGGCTTCGTGTTCTCTGCTCAGCACTTTTGTGACTACCTGCCTCCTTGTCACTCTGTGTGGTCACCCTCATCTACTCTTTGGCTTCATCTGCCATCTCTTGGGTGACTTTGAACCACACATCTTGTCTAGAACTCTCTTTTGAAGTTTACTCTTGGGTATTCGATGGCATTTAGACACTCCACTAGAATGGACAATATAAAACTCAACATGCCCTAAATCAACTCACCTTTCCCTCCCAAGCTTGCTCTTCTTTGCATTCTTGACAAATGTCACCACGGGCCATCCAGTCAGCCAAGGCAGAATCCAAGTCATCTTTGATCTTTATCATTCTCTCAGCCAGCACCCTCGGACACCTTCTGTCCAGTTTTACTCCCTCAAAACCTGTCATAACTCCTCCCTCTGCATCACTTCACTCCACAGAACAAAGCTAATTTCTTACCTTATTTGAATGACTGTAAGTATTTTCATTGGTTTCTCAGCCTTCAATCCAGCTACTACCACCCTTCAAGCTGTCTTCCTCTCTGCTTCCAGAGTAATATTCACAAGACACAAGACTAAATATGTTTATTACAACGGAAAACTATTCAGTAGTTTCTCTTTGTTTATAGGATAAAACCCAAGTGCCTTAGTATGTTGTATGAGATCCTTCAAGCTCAGCTATCATCCATCTACATTTTCTTCTCCAGACAGGCTTTTGCTGGAGAGGAAAGCACCTTATGCTTCAGCCAACCACATGCATTTCCTGGAACGTGTCTAGCTATTTCCAGCCTGTGAGGTTTTGTTCTGCTACTGCTGCCTAGAGTTGCTTTTCTCTTCTTTAGTACTCGGCAAATAGCTACCTATCTTTCAAGACTTGGCTCAAATACCATCTAGTCTGCTTTCTCTCTTTAGTGCAAATCAACATCTCTCTATTCTGCATACAGGTCTCCATCATAGCACCATCAGTGCGATGTTGCACTTTGTTTTACTTGCGAGCACGTGCAGATAGGGGCCGTCTGACTCCTCCTGATATTGCCAGCGCAGTGCCCAGCTGCGAGAAGACAGTAGTGATTTTCTTTTCTTTGTCAGCTTTCTTGAAACATAATTTACACACAATGAAACTCACCATTTTTAATTGAACAACGCAGTGAGTTTTGACAAATGTATACAATTGAGTACCATCGCCACAGTCATGACATAGAATATTTCTTTCTCTCCAAAACTTCCCTCAGGCCCCTCTGTAATCAGTCCCACCTCCCACCCAGGAGCCTGGGCAACCTCGGATTTGCTTTCTATCACCATAGATTTGCCTTTTGTAGAATTTCATGTCAGAGAAATCATATAAGTATATAACCTTTGCGTCTGGCTTCTCTCACTTAGTATTACAAGGGAGGGGGGCCCAGAAAACCCTAGAATTTATTTATAAAATTTGTGTACTTATTATTATTACATGTTTAAACTTCAATCACTTTCAAAGTACTCTCCATTTGATGCAATGCACCTATCAAGGCTTTTTTCCACTGCTCAAAACAGTTTTTGAACTTGTTTTTGATGCCTGTTAATGCTTCTGCCATTTTTTCTTTCACCTCTTCCACGTTAGCAAAATGTTTCCCTTTGAGGACTTTTTTCAGGGAAACAGAAACAAACAAAAAAAGTAACTTGGGGTGAGACCGGGTGAATAGGAAGGGTGGGGCATGGGGATCATGCCATTTTCGGTCACAAACTGAACACTCAGTGTGGTGTGGGTGGGTGTACTTGTAAATCCCCCATCATGAAATGGGCAAACATGTTGAAAGTTGCCAAAAAATTCACTGAAGCCTAATGCAGCCTCTCACAACAATGCCAGCTGGTGCACTGATACAGATGGGCTCCTAGAACACTCACCCAGCAGTGGAACCCTGTACTACAAGGGGCCTGTCCTCCAGAAGATAATTCTGTTTTGGGGGGTCCCCCAATGTATACTATTTTAGTGATTTAGACATGCTTTTGCATGTCTTTAATTCAATCCTTTTCTTCCCATGTAGTATTCCATTCTATAACTGTACCACAATTTGTTCACCCATTCACAGCTCAGTGAGCATTTCTAGCATTTTCAGTTTGAGGCTGTTAAGAATAAAGCTAACAAGAACTTTTGAGTGCAAGTTGTGTGGACATATTGTAAGAGTAGCATTCCCAGATGATATGGTGAGTATATGTTTATAAGAAACCACCAAACTATTTTCCCAAGTGACAACAATGTTTTTCACTCTGGCCATCTGTGCACAGGAGTTCCGGTCATTCAGTATCCTTGCCACAGCCCTTGTAATGTTACGTACTCCAGTGGGAGTGCCGTGGTGCCTCATCGACGAATGATGTTAGTATCTTTTCATGTATTCACTTGCCATATACGTATCATCACTGGTAAAGGTATTTTAAATTTTTTGCCCAATGTTTTTAAAAGTTGTTTTCTTTTTATTTAGTTGCATGCATTGTTCATGTATTGTGGACCTAAGTCCTCTGTCATACATATGTTTTGCAAATAGTTCCTCCCAGTCTACAGCTTACTATTTTTAGCATTTTTTTATTTTTTATTTTTAGAGAGGGGAAGGGAGGGAGAAAGAAAGAAACATCAATGTGTTGTTGCTTCTCACGTGTCCCCCAACTGAGGACCTGGCCTGCAACTCAGGCATGTGCCCTGACTGGGAATTGAACCAGCGACCCCCTTTGGTTGGCAGGCCAGCACTCAATCCACTAAGCCACACCAGCAGGGCTACTTTGCAATTCTTTTAGCACTATCTTTGGAAGAGCAGAAGTTTTAAATTTTAATGAAATATAATTTATCAATGTTTTGCTTTTTGTGTCTCATCTAATAAATCATTGACTAGCCTAAAATCACTAAGATTTTTCCCTGTGTTTTCTTGTAGTTTTTTTTAATAGTTTCAACTCTTTTATTTATATCTTATGTTTCATTTTAAGTTAATTTTTGTAAATGGTTTGAGGTAAAATTACAAACACATACACATCTACCTGTATCTGTATCAACTATGGCTACCTAGGTGTTCCAGTATCGCTTGTTGGAAGATTGTCTTTTCTCCACTAAACTGTCTTGGCAATTTGTTAAACCTCAAATGACCATATAGGTGGGGGTCTGTCTACTTGGGGATCGGCTGTTCCATCGCTCGGCTTGCCTATGCTGACGCTGATAATACACTATACTGATGACTATTGCTTTGTGACTGGGGGATGTGAGTCCTCCCAGTTTATTTTTTTTTAACTTGCATTTATTGATTTTAGAGAGGAAGAAAGAGGGAGAGAGAAAGAAAGAGAGAGAAAGAGAGAAAGAGTGAATTATTGTTCCACTTATTTATGCTTTCATTGTTTGATCCTTGTTTGTGCCCTGACTAGGGATCGAACCCAGAACCTTAGTTATAGGGACAACTCTCCAACCAACTGAGCTAGCCTGCCAGGGCTGTTCTCCAAATTTGTACATCTTTTTCAGAACTGTTTTGACTGTTCAAGGTTCTTTGCATTTCCATGCAAATTGGAGAATCAGCTTGTTGATTTCTACAAAAAGCTGGCAGGGATTTTGATTGGGACTGGTATTGCACTGAATCCATATGCTAATCTGGGTGCAAATTGACATCATTTCTCTTGAAAATGTGAGCTCTTACATGCAAAGTGCTTATAGCATTCAGTCTGTACAGTACTTTCTAGGTTACAAAGCCCGTTCACATATGGATCCCATTTGATCCACCTAGCAACACTGTAAGGTCAGAGGGCAATGCTGGCCTCACTTTACAAATGAGACCGAATCTCAGGAAACGTGATTCAGGTCAAGCAGCGGGTGTGTGGTGGTGCCTGTTGGCCTGCCTTTTTCATCTTCCTTCTGCTTGGTCTTGTGCTTGTTGCTCTGGGGCATCGAAAGTGCTGGCATGTAAGTGCTCAGGCAGGGAAGACCTGGCAACACAGCAGATTCGACCCTACACTTGTTCCCTTTGCTTGGGTAAAGAGGCACCTAGAGACCCAGTCACTCCTGTTCTCAGACCAGCTCTGGGGAGCTGGTTCCAGTCTTCTTGCGCTTCCCAATCACACAGGGAGCATTAAAAGTGCAGGCTCCTAAGCACCCTCCAAGATTTCCATTTAATTGTCTGGGGATGGGGCGTGAGTGCTCATACGTTACAACTGCTTCTGTGTGATCCAGCCAGGTTTTGAACCTGTGATTCTGGGGTGTCCAGGGAAAGGACAGGCAGGAGAGTCAGAGCAGAGATTTCTGGGAGCTGGGCAAAGAGTGAAAGGCCTGTGGGCCAGTGGTTGCTGTCACACAGGTCCCCCTGGTGGGAAGGGGAGGATGACGAGAGAGCTGGTATGTGTCCCCAGATTCCTTAGCAGAATCTGGAAGAGATGCTGAAACCAGGGCAGCTCCCCTCTGGGGCGTTATCTCCATTCCTTTAGAAATAGCTTTATCCTCACAAAATAATAAGGAATTTCATTCCCATAGATACAGATAAATTTATAAAAAGAAAGGGCTGGAGGTTACTCAGTCCAATTTTTTTATTTCACACACAAGAAGTGCTGGGGTGCTAGGACTGTGTCAGCAGCCGCCGCAGCTGGGGCAGAGCCAGGGCTGGAGTTGGGCATCTGCTTTTCTGCGGGGAAGTGAAGCCAACCAAGGGCCTTGCTTCCACTTCATGGGCCATTCAGGCCAGGGGGCTCCAAGCCCTGGCATGTCAGCATTACCAGGGAATCTCAAATCTAGATTTCTAAGTGTAGCCTAGAATCCAGGTCTCTGGGGTGGGGACAAGGAATTGGATTCAAACTATTCCCTCCTCTCCTCTGGAGTCCTCGGCAATCCCCAGGTTTGGTGGTTCCCGGATGCAGCTTCCTTATTGGAATGTCTATGGCCATGCATACATAATTTGGAGTGAGCAACACTAGATTTATTGTCAGGCAACCAAGATTTTTTCTCATTTCCACAAGCTAAAATACACACTTGAGCCTTACAACCATTTCAAGACCACAGAAAAGCGGATGCCAAGCCCATTGTGGTGGCAGCCACAGCCGGCAGGATCTGCTCAGCCAGGCGGGCAGGTAGCTACTTTACAAGATGCTGTGAAGCCTCAACGAGTCAGCACTTGAGGCCCCTGGAGCAGTGCTGGGGGAAGGGCTAGTGCTCAGACATATCGGCAATTACCAGTATTTGGGAGTGCCCAAGACTCCTGGTCTCTATGTGTTCCCAGAAGGTCCAGCTCTCTGCCTCCCTGACCTCTAGGCTGAGCGTCCCTGCTCTCCAGTCCCATCTGGGGGCCTCACTGGATGTTCTCCTTTCCCTCCTGACTCGCTCCCATGGACCAGCAGTCCTCACCCCTTCTGCACATTTTTAAAATGTACCAAGGCCAGCACTCACCATCACACGTGTCACACAGGTGAGGCCAGGATCCGAGGAGGCAAGGGGTGCCCAGCAGTGGGCTTTAAAATTTGTCTCCTGGGCGATTATAAACTGCACCTGGAGTGAGACTCATTGTTTTAGGACAACAATTTCTGGAAATTAGGGGAGCAGGGGGGAACCCATGTGCCCATGAGCCTCTACCTCTGAGTCCCTGCTTCCAGGCCCAGAAGTGAAACTCCGCTCTTGTCTTCTTAAACACACACACACACACACACACACACACACACACACGACACTGGGGTCATGGGAACGCAGAGGGTTGGATTACATCAATGCAGTTACAACAGTAAGGATCTTAGTTCTTAACTGGCTCTGCCCTCCCAGTCACAGGGGCCCCTCTATTGCTACTTACTCAGGTTCCTATTAGCTGGCCTACTGGCCTGCCTCCCCCTCCTCTCTCTCCTCACCCTTCATTCCACCCCCTTGAAATAAGTCTCCTTGAGACTCTGCCATCTGCTTTGTGGCCTAAGTCATTGCTGGCCCCTCTGCCTCCTTCCACCCAAGGGCCTTAGCAGGCAATTTCCCAAAGGCAACTCCCTCCCTAAGATGCCAGCTCTTAAAGGGAAACGCCCACCTCTGTCCTCTCCAGCACACTCAGGCTCCTCCCACTGCTGCTCTGGGAGCTCCTGAGGCCCTGGATTGCCCAGCAGGCTGGGAAGCCCCCGCCTTCGGCAGCCATCAGTGTCCTTGACTCCTGCCCTTGAGAATGCCTACTGAGGGCCACAGGGTTTTCATGTCCTGGAAGCAAGAAATGATACCCTTTCAATACTACACTTGACCCCCACCTCCACCCCGAGAAGGTCTGTCTGACTCCCTGGAGTGGCCCACAGTTTGGTGGATACAGGCAGGTGTGTAACCCAGTGTGGTGGTGCAACTGACAGGCTGCTGGCCTGGAAGCCGTGGCTGGGCATATCGCTTGTGTCAGGGAATAGAAGCCCCTGGAAGTGTCATAAAACTTGACCAGGAGTTTTTAAGGCAAAGAAAAATGACTGAAGGGTCTGCACGCTTGGCACATGGGCTCCGTGGGAGGACAGGTCCCCGAGCGAGTCTGCTGTCCTGGAGATCAGCAGACCCTGGCTCAACAGGACTCAGGGCTGCCGCCTGGCCTGGCCACAGCAGTCTTCTGCCTGTTGGGCTCCCTTTTAACCACAAGAGCTGCTGAAAGTGGATGAGATTCAAGAAAATTTCCATCTCTTATTTTCTTAGAAAACCAGGCAAATAAGGGTTTAATGATGGCCCACCCCACACAGGAAACACTGGGAGGGAGAAGGCTGAGAGCTCAGATCAACGAGGGCTGCGAGCCTGGGACATGAGAACAAACGCGACTGTGTTCCATTTTTTCATTTTTGGAAGGCGATCTTGACCCCTGACCCTAAGGGTGGCATGAAGGGGTTGTCTCTGAGTTAGCCTTCAGAGGAGACCATCTGGACACCTGAGCAGCAGAGTCCCAAAATTCTTAGCCTAAGGCTGCCCTGCCTCTTTTCCCCACCTCATGTTCAAAAAGCATCACAGTATCACCTGCAGAGCATTTCCCACACATCTGTTTGTTTGTCCCCCTCAAGAACCCTGGAAGGCAGTACTACTTACCGTCACCGGGAGCCAGGGGTCAGTAACCTTGGTCCCGGACCCACCCATCTCCAGCGCTTACTCCGCCCCCACCCCAGGGCCCGACCCCAGCCCCGCCTCCCAGGCCTCCGTAACCCACCTCCCTGTCCTTGCCGTGACCGAAGGCCTCCCTTTTTCTCTGGCTCCCATTTCAGGGTGGCTTTTGTTAACGAATGGCCTTGGAGGGAGGTGTGGAACGAGAGACTCTGAGCACAAAGGCAGGAAATGGGACACCTGGCGCCCTGGCCTTGGGATTGGTGAGCCCCTCCCTACAGCCCCGACGCAGGAGCCCGGGCGCCCGCTCCCGAGGCCTCCTCCGGCTTGAATCCGGCCCACCTGTCCCGTCCCGCCCTCCTTGACCCCGGCGGCTGGCAGCGCACTTAAGAGGCGTGGAGGCGCCCTTAGTGTGGCTTTGCCTCATGGCCTTGTCCCCGAAGGAAGGGCTATGTTGGTCCTTGATCCCACCCCACAAGTGGTCGGGTAGCCCCTGCCCTTCAGCCTTCTTCCAACCCCCTCCTCCTGCCCTTCTTCACCCACAGAGAAGCTCCAGCCATCTGGGAGCCGCAGGCTTAGCTGTGCCTGGCCTGAAGGCTGGTCCCAAGGGCCTAGGGCTGCCTCCAGCCTCCTTGTTGGGCACTGCCCTCTCCCACCTCCTGAGACCTGACACATTTTCTTTTTAAAGATTTCATTTATTTGTTTTTAGAGAGAGAGGGAAGGGAAGGAGAAAGACATGAGAGAAACATCAAGGTGAGAGAGAAACAAGGTTCAGTTGCCTCTTGCATGCGCACCCTGACCGGGGACCAAACCTGCAACCCACACATGTGCCCTGATCTGGAATCGAATTGGTGACCTTTCACTTTACAGGACGATACCAAACCCACCTAGCCACACTGATCTCAGGGTGCAACACACTCTTGAAGGGGGCTACACCTACTCGAAGTCTCAGATGGCAGAGGGCATGTGACTGCACTGGGGCATGGTCTGGCCCCGAGCAGCCCTGACCTAGTGCCCAGAGAGGTGTTGCTCTCCCATCACTGTCCCAGGGGCACTTACCGCTTTGCTGGGGAGGTGGAACTTCTGCTGGTGGTGAGTCTGTTAGCAGGCGGGGCCTCTGTCTGAGCCTGGCAGTCGCCTTTGGGAGAAGGTAAAGGGCCGAGCTGGACTCCAGGTGGACCGAGGTATGGACGGGCCCCTGGAGCTGGGCCAAGCAGCAGCTGCCCTCTCTGTCCTGACCCCCACTCCTGTGTCCAAGCCAGAGGGCCCCATTGATTGTACCTCCTTAATGTTCCTTTTTATTGTGGTAAAATATACGTTACAAAGCTTGCCATCTTAACCATTTCCAAGTGTGCAGTTCAGCGGTGCCACCCGCATGTTGCTGTGCTGCCACCGCCACCACCAGCGCCCCGGCTCACTCCACCTCGTAGAACTGAATGTCTGCCCCATCAGCAGCAGCTGGATCTCCCCCACTCCCTTCCCCCGCCTCTCCATCACTAGCCTTCTACTTTCTATCTCTATGAAATGAACTTATAAAACAGACAAAAAATAAATTTCCTTAACATTTATTAGTGACAGATTTTAAATGTGATGGTGATGAGTGAGCACTTCTTTTTCTTTTCAGAAATGAGACGAGGAGTGGCTGAATGTGGGAGCCTAGCGCTCCCTGACTTTCTCCTTCCTCTGGGGAAGCCGGGCTGCTGCAGCAGAGGGGCGAGGCGTGCAGGCAGAGCTGCGCTGACGCAGGGCGCTGGCTCGTGGGGCGCTGGGGGCAGAGAGCAGAGGGCTGCAGTAACACCTCATCCTCTGGGCAGCTCCTCTTCTGCTCCCTGGAGCTGAGCTTGTCAGACTCAGAGTGTGCTTAGAAATCCCTGGCGGTCTTGTAGGAAGGTCGATCCTGCTTTTCGGACCAGTGCCAGGACATTCAGAGGTACTGACCCAGGGACCACCCTCGGAAAAACCAGGTCCCTCCACCCACGGAGCCCAGAGGTCCAGATGGGGCAGGGCCTCTCTGAGGCTGAAAAGGCCAGGGCTAACTTTTTTTTTTTAATCACCCCAGATCCTTGAAAATGAAGAAAAATGCACAGCCCTTACAAAAATATTGCCATGTTTTAAATGTTCACAGTGTAGCAAGTTAACAAATTTATCACACCTTCACAGATACAAAACAGTGTAACTGTGCCTGCCACAAAATAACTACTGCATTTAAACAACATGCTCATTCCTAGAGCACCAAAGGCAGGTGGTCTGTGAGGGGCATGACTTTAAGGTTGTGGGATGAGCGCCCTGCACTCCCGCCGGTTTTCTCTGGGCCTGAATATGTGGCCTCGGGCAGGGGTAACGAGGGAGGGTCTGAAACGAGGGTCCTGGAGCAGGACGCAGCAGTGGTCCTCTGGGCTCAGGTTCACAGGCCCCAGTGAGTGGAGCTTGGAGACCAGCTTTGCCAGCAGTGCCCACTGTCCATCCTGGTTTGGTGACTGCCCCTTTCTTGATGATTGTCACAAGGAATGTTTACTTTTTCCAGGAAGTCCCTACCCTCTTTCACCCAGAGTTGTGGCCTCAACTGGACTTTGCCAGGCGTGTCACAATGAGTAGGAGCGTTTTACAGAACTAACGGGGAGGGCGAGTTAAAACCAAGGGATCAAGGTGCGGCCTGTGGCCCCATTCCTCTTCAGGGACTGGGGGGATCTGGTCCCATGCCTGTGGAACTCCTTCAGGCATCCTGGAAGCAGAACAGAGCTCCTCTAGGGCTGCCCAGGCCCTTGCAAGGCCCTAATACTTGAATCCCCAGCATTTACACATGGAATGACTCTGAATTATAAAAATTCTAATTTTAGGAAAAAAATTATAAAAACATTACTTTGAATAAGAAGCTAGTTTATAAAAGTGGATCTGCCTTTTGATCCAACGATTCCACTGCTGGGATTATACCCTAAGAACCCTGAAACACCAATCCAAAAGAATCTACACACCCCAATGTTCATAGCAGCACAATTCACATTAGCCAAGTACTGAGGGCAACCTAGGTGCCCCTCAGCAAATGAGTGGATGAAAAAACTGTGGTACATTTACACAATGGGATACTACACAGCAGAGAGAAAGAAGGAACTCCTACCCTTTGCGACAGCATGGCTGAATCTGAAGAGCATTATGCTAAGTGAAATAAGCCAGGCAGTGAAAGACAAATACCGTATGACTTTACCTGTAAGTGGAACCTGATCAACAAAATAAGCAAGCAAAATACAACCAGAGACATTGAAATAAAGAATAAGCTGACAGTAACGGGGGGCGGGGGGCGCGGTCAGGGGAAAGAAGGGGAAGAGTCAAGGAACATGAATAGAGGACTCAAGGGCATGGACAATGGGATGGGGACTGACTGGGAGTGGGCAGGGGGAAGGGGTAGGAGCGCAGGGGAGAGCAGTGAGGAGAGGAATTGGGACAACAGTAACTGAACAATAAAAAAGTAATAAAATTTAAAAATATATATATTCACACTGTAAATCAAGTCAGTATGTCATACCATGATTCCAACCTTCCTCATTCTTGGGAAAATTATTGTGAATTACTTATGTGCAGGTACATAAAAGTCTCAAGTTGGAGAAAATCTAATAAATTAGACTGAGAATACAAAAAAAGGAAGCTAGTTTAGAATACTTAAAATATTATTAGATTTGTAACATAGGCCGCCTTCCCCAGCCACCCAACAAACACACTTATTCTTACTAACCCTGGGAGCCTAAGGCCGTGGCTGGCGCGGAGCAGGTCTCAGTGAGGGAGTGAAGGCAGCTTTCAGCTCAGCCCCGTCAGACTCGAGCACCACGGCCGCGCCTGGACTTGCCTGTGAGTGCACCCGATGACCTTCAGGGCCCTCCTAAATCCACACAGCAGGGTAGTCCTGTCAAGACTCCCTGGGCCAGGGTCATCTCTGCTAGTCATGACTCCATCAGGTGTCTGTTTTCCCCGAAATGCATGGTGCTGTCACCGTTCGTTGGCTGTCCCTGTCTGTCGAGCAAGTTGTCTAAGCTGCAGGCTCTCCACCTCAAGTGTCAGGGTTGCTGTGGAGGTCTGCACTCACCCTGGTCTCTCTTCTCGTGCACCGCGTGCACCACGGGCACTGTCCCCTCATGAATGTCCCCCTCTCAGGATAATTGCGGCTAGGTCGTGTCCCCATTCGGGAGTGATAGGAGTCCTTTCTTGCCCACCATCTGTATTCCCAGACACGGCGCAGTGCATTCCTTAGTAAACAGGCTTGCCTGATACCAAACCTGGCTCGCATTTTCTCCCAGGCCACAGCTGGATGGCAGCTCACCTGGCCATGTGATTCCCCTTTAGACCACTGCTTCCTCCCATTCCTGGGGCTGATAAACACATTGAGGGCTTCCTGGCGGACTGAGAAAGTGGGTTCTGTTTGAGGATAAGACCACCATTTAGACGTAATCAAGGATGCCGAAGAGGCTTCGGCATGGACAAACACAGACCGTTTCTAAACCCATCACTGCTATGGGAATGTGGGGGCTCTCTCTGCACAAGGCTGGGATTGTGCAGCTCTCAAAGAAACGAGTCAGCTTGGAAGGGAGTGTGAAAGGCCTTTGTGGACAGAGAGTATGTTCGCAGTGCATCACCAGGAAATAACTGTTACCTCTTTCTCAACACGGAGCCGGGCAGCTTCATAAACTCAGAGTGGCATGACATAAACACAGAAGTTGAAATATTTTTTAATACTCGTATTCATGAAAACGAAAGTATAAGAACACATTTTTAATCATCTGTTGACATAGTTAGATTTCCAACTGGTACATGACAAATGTCAATTAAAGTCTCACTAAAGAATCGCCCCTGCGTGGTACATCTGTAAACAATCAGTGAGCAGAAGAGGCAATGTGGATGAAAGATCCCAGACCCAGCTTGCTCCATGTACCAGTAAGAGTGCCTGCCATTTCAAGTAGCAAAAAATCAACTCAACATGGCTTACAGAGTCAAAATACTTATTTGTTATGTAACTTGCAAGTCCTGAGGGGCAGGCTTCCAGGGAGGCAGGCCCACCTCAGATCCTAGCGTTTGTGGACTCCCCGCTCCACAGTCTGTAGGGTCAGCTTCATCCCAGGACGGCTGCCTCCCTCGCCCGCTCCTGATCTAATAGAACAATGTCACTTCACTAATTCACTGTGGAGGGGAAGATGCAGACTCTGCCAATGATGGGCCTAATTTGCGTCCTGGCTCTGCTGAGAGCTGCGTCTCTTGGACAAGATGTGAACCTTTTAAGCGCCAGCTTCCTCATCTGGAAAATGGGAAGAATACAGTGTCTACGCCCCAGGGTTGTTGTGAGAATTAAAGGAGATGGCGAGACGGTGGCTGACCTACAGCAGGCACTTGTGCGTGTGAGAGCTCGCTCTCGGTCTTTACAGAACTTAGAGAATGCTTGCAAAGTGCCAGGTGCCTCGCTAGTTTACAGAGAGAGACAAGGGTGAGTGAGAACGCAGACAAGTGCCTAGGCTGTTAGGGTGCGCTGAGGGAGGTGTCCTACCCTCGATGTCCTTCCCCGGAGGGGAGGGACAGGCTGGGCTGGCACCTGGCAAACAATACAGAGATCAGCAGGAGAAATGGGGAGGAAGGTGACAGTGACCTCCAGTGTCACTTCAAAATCTTTAGGCTCCTTTATGTAAAGCACAGATGTGGTCTCATGTTTAATTTCCATCCAAACCAAGTACACTATTAAAAAAATAGTATTGACTCAATGGCAGCAGAGTACATTTTTTAAAAATAAAAAAGTGCAAAGAAACCTGATATTTTCTATGATTAGGAAACCAAAAGGACCACACCCTGCTTAAGCACAGAGAACCTCAAGGGGACAGGACTGGGGGCATTATGTTCCTAGTTATTTATTTTTGGATGATGTTAGGGTAAGTACTTCACTGTGCTCAGAGCCTTGAGGCCTGGCCAGTGTGGCTCAAATGGTTGGAGTGTCGCCCCATTTCCAAAAAGTCCCTGGTTCGATTCCTAGTCAGTGCACAGGCAGGCCTAGGTTGCAGGTTTGATCCCCAGTCAGCGCATCTGTGGGAAGCAACTGATTAATATTTCTCACATTGATGTTTCTCTTTCTCTCTCCCTTCCTCACTCTCAAATGAGAATAAAATAAACCTTTAAAAAAAGAGAAATGTTTAATACTTTTAGTGTTATCAAACAAAAAAGCAGAGGTTCGGCTGCCCGCCCCCACAAAAACCGAACTCCTGAGGCAGGTGCTGGTGTAAAAGGAAAGAAGTTTTATTCAGGGGCTGCACCATCTGGGAGAGTGGCAGGTTCCGTCTCGGAGCTCATCTCCACAAAACCAAGACAAAAGGCAATGTCCAGAGTCCGTGCTCCACTTTAAAGTACAGTCTTCTGAAGCCCGTGGGTGGCTGTTAAGTGGTCATCTAGGTGGCATAGCTTGTTCCTGGCTGCCATCTCAGGCTCCCTCCTGCAACCTGTATGTGCAGCCCGAGCGACCATGGGCCATGCAGCCGCTGGGGCTGCAAGGCCGTGTGCTCTTGGGAGAGGGCATGCAAGTGCACGAGCAAAGGCATCGCCAGGTGCGAGAGAACGAGAGACACTTCTTCCTGGAGACCAGAGGCCATGCTGCCCATGGAGAGAACACGCCAGTGCCCGTCGGAAGCCCATGAGCCAGAAAGAACGACCTCTTTGTTCCCCTGGGATTGTATTAGTTTGGGTGCTGGAAGGGCCACGTGCTTTCTCAAAATGACCAATCAACTTCCTAAACTTTCACTTGCTTCAGGCGAGTCCACCTCCCAACCAATCCCTTCTTTCCCCAGGTAAGACTGACAGGCCACTTTGGTCCAGCACCTCCTCGTGCCATTTTGACTTCAATGCACAGGTGCCTGCCTTCCCCTGGTCCCAATTCAATGTGGCGCAGGAAAGGGGGAGGAGGGCTTTTTCCTCCACCCAATCATCTTTCTAGCCTTCTGGGCACTTGGTGTAAGAACCTCTGCTGCCACTATCTTGGCCAACGTGTGGAGACTCCCTGGTCCTCTGGACAGACTGTCTAACAGTGATATTAGTAGATATCAAAATCTGAAATGGCTGCCCCAGCCCACATGGCTCTGCTGGCTGGATGTCATGCCTCGAAGCAAAAGGTCATTGGTTTGATTCCCAGTCAGGGCACGTGCCTGGGTGGCGGGAGGGTTCAGTCCCTGGTCAGGGTGCGTAGATGAGGCGACAGATCGATGTTCCTCTCTCACATGGATGTTTCTCTCTCTCTACACTCCCTCTCTTCCCTTCTCTCTAAAAATATATACATAAAATCTCTAAAAAAATTTAAATGGCTAAGCAACTTTTTCCAGAAAGAAAAAAAGCAACCAAAATCTATTTTTAAACAACCACACAAATTAAGACATTTGACTTTTTAGAATTTTTAGTTGCTTTTCTAAAAGCAATTACTCCCTTCTCCCATTGCCTGTCACTCCCCCTCCAGGGTTCTGCTCATTGGAACTGTCACCTTCTCAGATGAATGTGTCATGGACTAGCTGCTGGAGCCCGCACTCTTGCCACCCCCCCAACCCCCTGCAACTGCATAGCCTCAAAGGTAAGGAACTCTCTGGTTCTCACCATCAAATGACCCCTCTCTGCCAGCCACCAGGGCTGCTGGGGAACATACGTAAGGTGGAGTGCCTTGTTCCTACGAAGCTCACAGAGGGTGGCTGGGGAACTGTCAGCAGAAAGGGGGGTGTTGTGAACCCAGGTGAGCCCTGTCCAGACCTTCTAGAAGCCTCTGTTGGCCCACAAAGATGGGCACTAGGACTGTGAAGATGCCAGCTAGCCTGTGTGGAATTTACCCAGCAGCCCCAAGCCCGCCTGTTCGAATGTTACTTGCCCTCTCCCTACTTCACGAGGGAACACCTGAGCCATGGACAGCTAGACTGATTTGCTCCAACACTGCCCCGAGAGACCAGCTTGGGTCAGAATCGAGGTTCCCTGGACGTGCCATTTCCTCAGGCCTGTTTTTAGTGTGACTCGAAATCACACATCGCCATTCGGTAGAAAATGCTGTGAAAGAAATAAAGTAATAAAGGAAAGACTATCTGGCACCTTTTCAGGTTGGCTTGCTATGGACTGGACGAGAGGATGCTGTGAACACCATGGCTCCATGAACACCTGCCCTGAATAATGGAGAATGAAGAGCCCTAAGGGAATGTCACTGGTTGAAGTAATGTTTCAAAAACTCTGTAAGAATGCTACACTGGCACATGAACTCTTCTCTGCTGTAAAAATTAGTAACTGGTGTGGGAGAGGCACTGGATTACAGGGCTGCTCAAGTTCTGGTTCATATCAGCTGTCTGGCTGGTAGAGAAAAAACTGTGCTGGAAAGGGAAGCAGGGGTGTTCTTTGGGGACAGGAATGCGCTGGGAGAAATTCCTTTTAAGCCCAGGCATAAAGAAGCTGCTGGCGCTGGCGCTCCGGCCCTCCCCACTGCACCGGCCCCCAAGGCAGGGAGCTCTCTCTTTCCTCCAAACCAAGCAGTGTCATCTGCCGACTACAGTGGCAGCTGTTTTTCTATGTCAAGAAAAAGAAGCAAAAAAAAAAAAAAATCACTGAATTAAAAAACAGTGATTTCACTGTTTCTTCACTGTGTGGAAAGGACATTTTCAGCACGTGTGGGCAAGACCGTAACCTATCAACTGCTTAATCTAAGTAAGATTCTCATGCTTCGCAGGGATGTTTTATTGTGCTACCTCCAAGGTTTATCAGTTTACTCCCAATTTGTATCCTTAGAAACAGAACAAAAATTATTTTCTGAATCATAGGAAATGATTCCAGCTGGGTACAGTTTGATTCTAACTGAGGATATTCAGGAATCACAAAGGAACTTAGCACTTTTTCATAGGTTCTATAATGGGATCCAAAGTGGCAAATGTTATTCCCTGCCCCCTAATTTAATCAAGTGACAGAACGAGTTAAGTTATTAAAGATCTGACACCCCACCAGGATTCTGCAGTACTGGGGTAAACTGAATTACTCTTTCTCAATAATACAGCAGGGGGAAATGAAAACATTATTGTTACTATGCCTCTGAATAAATGAAGAAAACATGTTTAGTGTTATAAAGAAATTCAGTCCTCAAGACATCTACTTTTTTTTTTTAATCAATCTGATTAAAGGGATTCTGTGAACCTAGAATCCTCCCTAGATACTATGGTTGCCATTTGAATCGCCTACAGACCCACGTGCCTCAGAGAATGCCTGCGGCCTGTGCAGTCACGATGGTGGATGAGAAAGATAAAAATTTTCTTTGAAAAGTGTTAATATGGCCAAGAATCAGGAAAATAAATCCGAAACTAAAAATGAACATATGCATCTAGTCCAAACCCATGTGAATGAGTATCACAATATTTTAATTAGTAATTTCCTATAATGTGAATACTTGTGGCCTGGGTAACACTCCCAGGGAGAGCAACATACACAAAAAGTCCAAAAGTGCTATATCTCAAGCAACTTTGATGACTTAAAAATGATGTTTTCGCTAACTCAGACAGAGATTATAGCAATGATAAAATTACTAAAGTCAAAGATATATATAAGAGCTTGAATAAAAGTTATTTCATGTTAGGAAAGGTGGAAAAAGCAATATGCTAAACTAACGGAGCAGCACAAAGATGAGGACGTGGAGAAAGGGAGCCCTCGTGCATGGCTGGTGGGGCTGTAAATTGGGGTGGCCACTGTGGGAAACAGTACGGAGGTTCTTTGAAAAATTAAAAATATAATTACTGCATGATTTAGCAATTCCACTTCCGCATACATATCTTGAGGAAATGAAATTACTATTTCAAAGAGACATCCATACCCCCGTGTTCACTGCAGCATTATTCACAATGACCAATGCACAGAAATACCCTAAGTGTCCCTCAATGAATCAATGAAAAAAGATTAATGTATAATATTTCATTACATGTTCATCCATGAAAAAGAAGAAAATCCTGCTATTTTGACAAGGATAGAACTTGAGGGCAATGCATCAAGTGAAATATGCCAGACAGAGAAAGACAAATGCTGCATGCATGGTATTACTTATATGTGGAAACTTTAAAAAAAAAAGTCAAACTCACAGAAATAGAGAGTAAAAAAGTGGTTGCCAGGGGATGGGGGAAATAGGAAGAGGTTGGTCAAAGGATACAAACTTTCAGCTACAAAATGAATATGGTTTAAAGATCTAATGTATAACATGGGGACTACAGTTGACAGTACTGTACTGTATAATTGAAACTGCTAGGAGGGGAGAACTTAAGTGTTCTTCCCACCCTCCCCACCCTGCAAAGAAGATAAATACTCGAGATTCGGGTGTGGTTATTAATGAGATGAGAGGGATCTTTTCACAATGCGTAGGTATATAAAATCAGTACTCTGTACACTTTAAGTATCTTACAATTTGATTAGTTAATAATATCTCAATAAAGCTGAAAAAAATTACCACTTATACAAAGAAGCAGGAAAATACAAGCCATAAGTGGGAACAAAATCAACCAACAGACACAGACCTAAAAATGACAGAGATAATGGGGCGAACAGGGTGTTAAAACAGCAGCTGTAAACAGGCTCCCTCCCCACATCCGGGAAGGCAGAGGTCACGAGAGCATGATGAGTGGAGAGAGCCCACATCCCACATGGGTTTTTATATTTGACAGACACAATAGCTGAAATGAAAAAACTAGGTTAGAGGAGATTAATAACCAATTAGACGCTGCGGAAGATTGACTTCTTACAAATGTTGTCTTCCTCTCTGTGAACCCAGATGTCTTTCCATTTGAATTGGTTATCTTTAATTTCTTTCAGCATTTTTTTTTTTTGTCATTTTCAGTGTACAAGCCTTTCACCTTCCTGGCTAGATTTATTGCTAAGTACTTACGTCTTTTAGGAGATATTATTTGTAACTGGAATAACTTTCCTAATTTCCCTTTTGGATTGTTCACTGCTGATGTACAAAAACAGAGCTGATTTTTGTGTTTATCTTGTACTTCGCCTCTCGCTGAATTAGCTCTAGTAGCTTTATGGTGGATTCTTCGGGTTTTCTACATATAACTTCAGGTCATGTCTGATTACAGAGAGTTTTACCTCTTTTCAATTTGGATGCTTTTTTTTTGGATTAATAGTGGGCTGGAACTTAAGAGTACTGTGCTGAATAGCAATGGTGAAAGCAGGCATCCTTGTCTTGTTCCTGATCTTAGGAAAGTTTTCACTTTTTCACCATTGATTATGTTAGCTGTGGGTTTTTCATAAATACCCTTTATCATGTTGAAGAATATTCCTTCTATTCCTAGTATGCTAAGAATCTGTATCATGAAAGAGCATTGTATTTTGTCAAATGCCTTTTCTGCATCAATTGAGATGATCACTCTTCCCTTTCACAATATTAATATATTACATTGATTGGTTTTCTTCTGTGGAACCAACCACCCCTGCACTCCTAAATAAATCCCGTTTGGTCGTGACGAATAGCCCAATATGCTATTAGATTTAGTTTGTTCATGTTTTGCTGAGGATGTCTGCATCTATATCCATAAGGAATACTGGTCTGTAATTGTCTTGTGATGTCTTTAACTGGAATTGGTATCGGAGTAATACTGGACTCATGGAACAACTCTGGAAGTGTTCTTTCCTCTTAAGTTTGTTTTGGAAGAGTTTGAGAAAAATGGGTGTTAATTCTTCTTCAAATGTTTGATGGAATTTACTGGGAAGGCAATCTATCTGGTCCAGGATATTAATTTGTTGGGAGGTTTTGATTACTGATTCAGTCTCTTCCCTTGTAGGTCTGTTGAGACTCTTAAAAATTTACTTATTTCTAGAGAGAGGGGAAGGAGAAAGGGAGGGAAAGAAACATCGATGTCAATCGGTTGCCTCTCATACGGGCCCCGATTGGGACTTAACCTGCAACCCAGGATCTTCCCTGACCAGGAATCAACTGGTGACCTTTCATTTTGTGCCACGATGCCCAACCAACTGAGCCACACCGGTCAAGGCGAGATTTCTTCTTGATTCAGTTTAGCTACTCTGTGTGTCAAGAAATTTGTCCATTTCTTTTAGGTTCCCCAATTCATCACTGCACAATTACAGTACTCTCTATACTCATTTTTACCTCTGTAAGGTCAGAAGTAATGCCACTTTCAATTCTGATTTCAGTTATTGCATCTTAACAGCACTGTAGCTCTTAAAGGCATACATTTGGGAAGTTTTCAGCTATTATTTGTCCAAATAATCTCTCTGCCCCATCCTCTTCCCTCCTCCTGGATTCCCACAAAGAATGTGCGTTTTCCCACGGATCCTTTAGATGTTACTCACTTTTCTCCATTTTCCCTTTCTGTTCTCCAGACTGGTCACCTTCATTGTCCTGTCTTCAAGGTCACAGATTCTTTCTGTTGTTTGCTCAAATCTAATTTTGAACCCTCCTAGTGTATTTTAAAATTTCAGTAATTGTACTTTCAGCTTCAGAAGTTTGGTTTCTCTTTATAATTTCTATCTCTTTGATATTCTTGTTTTGTTTATACATTGTTGTCTGTCTTTTTTTTTTTTTAATGTCTTTCTTTAGCTCCTTGAGCATCCTTAAGCAGTTCTTTTAAAGTATTAATCTTGTAAGTCCAATGTCTGGGTTTCTTCACTTACATTTTTGTTAATTTATTTTGTTCCTCTGACTGGGCCATAGTTTCCTGTTTCTTTGTATGCCTTGTGATTTTTTCATTGTTGTTGAAAATTGGATTTTACATGGAAACTCTGGAAACTCTTCCCCAGGGTTTACATACTCTTTAAAAATGGTTATAGGGTATCTATGTCAGGGATTAGCCTGCAGTGAAAGCTTAAGGTCTTCTCAGGCTTCATCTGAGCCAGTGTCTTTTCCTGAGCACGTGTGGTGGCTTTCTAAATTCTCCCATGTACACGGTCGCTTTTAATGCCTGCCCCCACCCCCACATGCAAAAAAGCCCAAAACAAAACAAACAAAAAACAGGTGCAGCTTCAGCTCCCATAAACATCCTGGAAGCAGCTCCAGTTCGCAGAGGTTGGTACAAAGGTATCTGGACTCCCTGTTCACCCCTCAGTGATCCAAGCAGCACCCACAGAGAAAACACGAACCTCAATATTTGAAAGCTCCTTACTGTCCATTCTGGCTCTAGTAAGTTGTGCCAGAAATGTCTGTTACAGGAAGAGAGGTGAGTAGGGACCAATGCACTGACTGCTGAAATAAACTGCAATTTACCAGCCAAGCTGTTCCCCCAAAGCTGCAAGTGTTCAAATAAACTCCAGAGTTTCAAAATCATCACTTCAGGCTGTTTCTGCCAGGATAATTGTTGTCCGGGTGGAGGTGGATTCTGGGAGCTTCCAACTCCACCGTTTTCCCCGATGTAACCTTCCTGCAGACTATATTATAACGAAGAGAGTTACTGTGGCCCCGAGGCAAGAGAAAGATTGTACTATTGTCTTTCTCAGGTAAACATCAAGTGTTTTTGATCTTTATTGATGGGGATTGATAATAATGTGTTTGCCAAATCAAAAGCCACGTGCGAAGTGCCAGAGGCTGCCGCCAGAGGCTGTGCCGATCTGTTCTAGTAAAGCAGCTGCCGTTGGTCAGGGCCGTCACTCCTTCCATTTTCAACCAGTGTGCGTCAGTACGCCGTTCACTCTGATGTCTGCCTACGACCGCTTGTCTCGGATTGCTAACTGGCGACCATGAGCATGTCATTCTTTTTTTTTTTAAGCTTTCTAAAGCAGTTCACAATAGCGAGCCAATCCCACAATCTTTTAAATATCATTGTTTCACTATTGTTCAAGTGTACCTGGCTTTTTCAAAATCCAATGATCCACCTTCCACCTGTAATTCATCCCAAAGTACCACATGGAAAACTGTAGTAATTCTGATGTCACCGCCAAGCAGATGTTAGTGCCATACACTCACCACCAGCAATAGGTACCTGACTGCCAAATGATTTTGAAGATCCATTTAAACACAAACTTTTTTAAAGCCTGGATTCCATGTTCCTCCAAAGCAGAAACTGAGACAAAGAATTGTGTACAGGGGGTTTACTTGTAAGTGTGATCTCAGGGAGCAGCAATGTGAGTTAAGGGAGAGAACGAGAAAGGAAGGAAGGAAAACCAATACAAGGACGCACTGTCCAGCTGGCTGACACTGGGCAACTGGTACTCAGTTCTGTCAAGACCTTCTAAAAAGCCTTATGAAATGCAGCTCCAGAGGTTTCTGCTTTGGAAATCAAAGGAGGAAGCATCTACTGATTGACTCCTTTAATCCATGGGTCAAGGATAACCCCTATGGCCTGTGGGCCTTAGCTTCCCCTCACATCTGGTCGTGAATTCCTGATTTCAGAGTGGATCCAATGGGCATTCTGCACTGAAGGAACAGAGCTCTACGTCAGGAAGGGACACGTACTCGCCAAGGGCCCCAGGAGAAGCACCTCCCCAAACATGGTCACAGTCCGTGCGGAACTTGTCACTCTAGCAGTGGCTGGAAGAAGAAGAGGCAAAGGGTATTTTCAGGGTGCACGAGAGCCTAGTATTACTTGGCATAGTAAAAGCTTCTGGTCACATCAGAAAGCATTGCTAGTTGTCTCCTTGTACCTATGTATAGCCTTTTTTCCACCAGTGAAGTAACTCAAAGGGAGAAGCAATTATACACGTTAATCAAGCTGATTCTAGGGCCTATAAATAAACACCAATTTTTTAAAATCATTAGTTCTGTTCAGTATGCTTTCAACAGACATTATCAGTAACTAGTAAAATATAAATTCTTTTTGTAGTTTGTAACATAAATAGGAAAACACACCTAAAAAAAAATAACTTCACTTGTAAATAGAACAGCCATTGCTGGCAGCCCACAAGCTTACCGAGTTTATGTTTGGCCATTGTTGCCCACAACACGTTTTGTGCCCTGGACAGAGTGGCCACTTCACTGCGCATGACCGCTGGAGGCTTCTTTCTTTCTCTGGGCCCTGGAAGCCGAGGTAAAACAAATTTGGCTTTATTGCATAGCTGGCTGAGTTTGAGCAGGGCGTGATCTCTCTGGACTCCATTTCTCTCACTTGTAAAATGGGCAAAGTCCTACTTAACTCATAAGGGTTTTGTGAGAAATAATAATGTGTAAAATGCTTTACATAGTGCCTGGTACATGCTAGGTATTCAGTGTTACTTTAGGTCCAGCAGATATAATAGTTAATTATGCAACTTTGAATAGTTTTTTTTTCAATAGCTTGCTTTACAGTACCTTTCTGCATTTCTGTGAGTCAGTGAGAGCATCAGAGTTATTACTACAACTATTACTTACAGGGCTCTGAAAGCTGAATGACTTGACCAAGGCCTTACATGAAGTAACTTGTGGGGCCATGACTCAGGTGTTCGGACCCAAAGCCCATGTTCTTTCTGATGCTCCATACCAGCCCCGGCTCCCCGCACCTTTCCCATCATAGTGTTTCCTCTGCTAAGAAGAGAAACAGTGATGCCTCTCAACCTCCCACCCAGTGTCTGACCCTGTAAGGGCCTCCACTGCCTGCGTGTGTGCATCCTGACTCCTCAACTGAACGCAGCTCCTGTGTATCTGAGGAAAGGGACTGTGGTTTGTGTTGGTTCAGTCTAACCACGGGTCCTAAATGAATTTTAACATACACCAAGTGCTTAGTAAATATCTAGTAAGTTCAGTTCTCTTGCCCCTTCAAAGAAGTCTCAGTTATGCCAAACTTCACAGCTGTCCCTGGGGGAGAGGAACATTGTGAAGGGATTAACTGTTCAGTTAACATTTTTGAGAAAAAGGAGTCCCTAACTTTTGTAGAATTTAAAAAGAAAAAAAACTTAATAAAAATTACTAAACTTAGAGGCACTTTTAAATATTTTAGCCCTGGATTTATTAGCACTCTGGCACTCCACTACTGCTCGTGTAAATGTTTGAAGCTGAGTCATGAGACACTAGGAAACATTTGGCCATGAAATGACCTGGAAAGATTAACTCACTGCTAGCACAAGGTCATATTTTAAGTCTTAAGAAAGAATTACATTTCCATATAGAGAGAACACCAATAATAGCTAACACTGAACAAATGCTTATATGCTATGCATGTGCTATGTGCTTTACACCTATCAGATTTTAAACAAATCAACTTTAAGGCATAATTTGCATATAATACAAATCACCAATTTAAAGTGTATAGTTCGATGAATTTTGTTATGGTCAGGCTTATCAGCATTGGTATTCCTCAGTTCTTAAAATGTTTTAGAATGCTTTTATATGAATGAATTGAAATTAAAAAAAATTGTTCATTGTTTTATCTTCTGTATTTTGTGCATAAGGAGGGAGGAAAGATATTATTTGGGATAAAACAGTCAAATTGGTCTCAGCATAACACAGAATTAACCATTACTCTAGAAACAGAAGGTTCATCATAACTTCTCTCCATTGGAGAGCCATCTATTTCATATCTTACAGTAGTAAGTATGCACTACTTACATAGTAGTACAGTGCTAACTGTAACAGAGAGGGATCCACATCGATAGCACTATGGAGGCAGAAAGCACAGAAATTAGTGAAAAATGGAGATTGATTTAGAGGGTACTTGTTAAGACACATTTTAAAATAAAATAAAACACCTTCGTTATATAAAAATACAGCTGACTCTGTATTTTGATTTATGAAAAATAAATTTATTACATAACACCTTGTTTTTAACAATGTTCAATTTTCTTTTAAATTCAGAATACTTGTGTCATTCAGTAAAATAGTTTGATACAGTACATTGTATGTTATAGGTTTTTTTTCCTCAAAAATTCTAAGGCTCTCCTACTCCTTCTCCTTTGCTGAAGTAAGGGCACCCTAAACAACGTGCGAACAAGTTTTTAAAAAGAAAATTAACTGAACAAAATTTTAATAGCACTACTTCAACCAGCTTTAAAATCAGGACAAAATATCTGAATTGGATGCCGCGCCTTTTTAAGGAAGTTACCATTCATGCTTTTTCCATCTTAAAGCATGCTCACGAATCAGCAACACCAACAGGAAAAAAACAAAAAAAACACTGTCTATGACAATCGTCTCAGTTTGTTTCCTGAACCAAACAGGTTTATATCAATGACAATGTATTTAATTATTATTAAATAGCAGCTTTAATACCAGTCAAGTCATAGATTGAAAATAAAACAAACTTATAAGTTGGAAATTAATCTTTGGGAATTTTGAAACCTTTCTAGAAAAACTATGTGGCTTTTTGTACTTTCAAAAAAACCCCAAGCAATAGTCTTGGTCAAAAAACACTGATTAATGTGGAAAATGAATCAACCCATTGATAAGACACTAAGATGAAAGGTGTACCAAAATAATCTCATTTTGAGTCTTGGTGACTTTGTTAACATATACTGTAGTTTTCAAGTACCAGTTAAACTTTTCTTGTGTGTACTATTGGTCAGATGATGTTGGTACACTGAAAGGGTTCACCACATACAACAACAAATGCTTGCCCCTAGCACACTTCACAGCTTCAACTGCTACAGACTGTCACTGAAAAAATGCATTGGTCAGTCTGAACCATGTCAAGTAAACTATGGAAGTAGCAAATCCACAACACAAACTGTGCTAGCACTTTCTGTTCAAGTCTAACTCCAAAATAGGTACAATTTGGAAGCCACTACTCCAATCTGTGAAAAGTGGTGGAACTTGGCTACTGGACATTTTGAATATGTGGTTGCACAGTACATTCTCATGGCCCATACCAGGTTCCCGTGGACAGCTGCAGTCATCCTGCAGCATTAGCAACAGTGCATTGACAATATTCCAACGCAGCTCAGTACCGGTGTGTCTGATGTGAGTACTGTGGAGGCTGCTGGGAGGTAGCTGAGTAGCCCATGCTGCTCTGTGGCTGTGATGTGCTTGGTCCAGGATTGGGGTAGGCAGCATGTGGATTGGAACGCTAGAAAAGGAGATTGAGGGAGAGATGTGATCCACGTGTTTCTGAGTTGGCTACATCCCAAGCCAGCAGGGCTGATCATGTGTGCTTGAAATGCCATTTATTTCAAGGCATTAAGAATTTAAAAGTCTTGAACTATGTACTAGCTTTACAATTAAAGCCCCAGATCTTTAAAGATCAGTTTTACTTTATGAAGGTCAAAAGTACTGCCAGTAAAGAATACTAAGCTGAGCCTTGTCTATGCTGGAGAGTTCTTTTTTCCTACAACAGTAACACCCTTTCTATGCTGTTTGGAATCTACTTGCTACGTAATAACAAATTTGCTTGAGAGGTTTACACATGAATTTGTTGTGTACATTAAGTGATCCATACACACTAGTCTCCCCTTCAATAGAAATCTCCCAGCACACACACACAACTAAAGAAAAAATGAGTAAGACAAGAAAAGGAACCAGAGAATCATTTTCTTTGGCATCAAATATTTTTATGTCCTTTAAATTAATGAATCTTATTTTCTATTACAAGGTATATACAAAAATAAAATTGATGAAATGTAAGACTGGTATTCTCAGTTCTAAAAATAGCACACAGGGAAAGAACAGGGATAGAGTTCAGACTCTTCTAATTTTGATATTGTATTATTATTCCTGTTCCTGCACCTCTCTCATGCTATAGGTTCCCAAGATATACTATAAAAGATTAACCATAATTTATTACTTTCCTCTTTTAAAGACTGTTTAATAGGTCATACAATTCTCAATTCTGCCAAACCTAGCAAAAATGACATTTTAAGAAGAGTGGGCAGAGACACTGTTTTTGAAATCACCCACTGAAATCAACCACAAGAACAGCATCGGCAGAGGGGCACCGCACCACTTCCTTGGTTCCAGCAGCAAAGGTCAGAGCCATCACCTGGGTGCGCAAACATGTTCTGGAGCCAAGAGAGGGGCACTCTTTCTGCCCAGACAGGGAGGAAAAGACAGTGGAACCAACACCGACCCCCACAGGCATCCCGCCCGGACTTCCTGGTGTGGCTTACTGGAACAGCATTATTGCTATTCAGGCAATGATTCTCACGGCCTGGTGGGCCAGACCTCTCTTTTCAACCAAAGCAAAGAGTTGGCATCTAATTCTTGAAGTGCAGTAGTGGGCTCTAGGAAACTTAACAGTTTAATAAGACCTCTTTTTCCCTTTTAGTAGGTACATTAACTCTAATTGGTCAAGTCTTTAGTATCTTTCCCACACTGAAACCCAGGTTAATTGGAAATGTGATTAGAATAAGCAGAGAAGTGGTATACAATTTTCAAAACAGGTCTTTCGGCAAAGGAACTGACAATGTCACTTGATAGGATCCACAAGTAGGCAATGCAGGAGCCTTTGCAGTCAGATCTGAGTTGAGCCTTGGGTCTACTACCAGCTTGCTGGATGAACACATGAAAGTTATTTAGCCTCTACAAGCCTCAGTTTTCTGAAATGGCAGAAAATAATGCATGCTTCATCCTTGTACAGCAGCTGGCACATAGTAAGTACTCAACAAACTCTTGTAATTATACTCACCAACAGCACCGGCACAACTCTGAGGTGCTATACTTCCTGGGCAATATAGATGCTACTAAGAATTTTAATGATAATAAAAACGACGTGAATGATTCGTATCATCTTCTAAGTGCTATGTCAGTCTAGCCTCACATGCATCTGGTGCCTCAGCACAGATTCTCTCATTCCATCCTTACCGCAGCCTCACACTTACCACCATCCCTATTGCACACACGCGGGTATGGGAATGTCTGAGTCACTCAAGGTTACCTAGGAGTCCGTGGCTGGGCTAGAATATGAGAGCCTATGTTCTTCTTAATCACTACAGTACATTATTGTTCCAAAACAATGGCTATCATTTATTGAGCCCCTACTACAAGGTGGTAAGACTTGTCACGTCTCCTCCTACAACAACGGCAAGTTGGGCTGTGCCAGTCGCATTTTACAGATGAAAAGCTAAAGCCAGGAAATGGTGTTAACACTTGCCCAAGGTCACACAGCTAACAAATGGCTGAATTTAAATTCAATTATTCTAAGTCCGCTAGCTCAGAAGTCTAAGCTCCCCCCACCGTATCCCCGTCAGCACTTTTCCATGCCAAAAGCACTTCTTGTCGATGCGTTTCCCCAGGCACAGAAAACTCTTTTCTGAATTACATCCCATTTCCCAGTGGTCACAAACCCGTGCAAACACTGGCATGCAGATCAGTACAGAACGACCTTGAGATACCTGATAGTCTGAGGTCATGATCAGTCCACCTGAGGTAGTGGTAGGAGGAGCGACTCTCACTTTCTTCAGCGGGGGTCCCTGTGCATGGCTGCTGTCTTGGTTCCCCGGGTGACCAGTGCCGTTAGTGTGGTTATTGCCCTGCTGCTGCTGCTGGTTCTTCTCAATTGGTCGAACAGAAAAATAAAGTTCAACTCAGAAGGAGAACAAAATACACCCAACCTGAAAATGTTACGGTAGCACAGACTACAGCAAGAAGGTGTCAACTATGCTTTAATACTTACTTTGTCTCCTTTGTCATCAGGTTCTTCTTCCGTTAAAAATTCTCGTTTTGGGTAAGGGATTTGACAACCGGCAAAAACACTAATCACAAGGAAAAAAAAGACTTCTGATATACTAATCAATATTTCAAATGCTTCGCTTAAGTGGTTTTCACTTTAATCTTTTTTAAGATGGACTTTGTCTCCATATTTATAACATAAAAACCTTTCACATAACTGGGGCAAAATGAATCTTTTATCAGTGACATTACAGTAGGTAGTTTAAGGGTTTATCATTGTATAAAACTAATCAATAATCATCTAATATGAGTCAACTTTTTCTTTTATCCCAGCATTAATTTTTTATTATTGTAACCAAAATACAGATTCCAGCCAAAATGTCACTATTCAAACACATTTTTTTTTACTCTCCCCACCATTTTTAAAATAAAAAGATGGTATAGGGAGCACAAATCTACATGGGAATGGATTTGTAACTGGAACACAAACTGTAACTGAAAGCAGAGCAATCTCAGCACAACGGAACGAGCTACGCAGGCACAGCCGCCCTTCGCGAGCGACCAGACTGCTGCTGAAGGGAACGCTAGAATGCCTCGTGGAGTACGCCAGGGACAGGGACAGCTCTCAACTAGCAAACCTTAAAGTGACACTTCAACCATCAGAGCTCATTGTTGCTTCTCATAAAGATTTCCTTGGGTCCTCATATAATGAGTGGCAACTTGTAGTGGACAACTAAAAGAAAGTAGGTTTCCCCCAATTTTATCATGCTGGTGAGTTGATAAATTGATCACTTACTCTGATGTAGGAAGTGGGTCTTCTAAGAAATAGGGATCCTGCATAGCCTGTTCTGAGGTAATTCTTTTTATTGGGTCCATGGTAAGCAACTTCTGAAGCTGAAACCGTAAGTCATAAAAGCATTACTGTATTATTTCTCATAGTTACACCCCTTGGCACATTATGTGGGAGGTATGGTGTATGTTGTTTGATGAGTAACACAATTTGGACAGCACTTACTCCCTCAACTTAAGAAAAAACTAATTATTAAATTTAATGTAGTAATTCACATTTTAGTCATTCTAATATTCACTATCTTATGTGTTTCTCTTGTAAGAAGTAACAAAACTTCTATCTTCTTACTCTAAACCAATGAGCTTTCCCCCATGTTATCTAAACTGCTTTATCCATTTTAGGACTAAAATTCTTCTATTTTTTAAGAGAAAAAGAACGTTATAACACAAGTAACATACACTAGCCACATGCAGCTATTTAAAAATCAATTTCTCTGTCACATCAGATACATTTCTCAAGCTCAACAGCTACATGTTGCTTGGGGCCACCCCATTAGACAGCACAGATCATCAGAGAGCTCTGGACAGTGCTGTCCTGGTCTAAACAAATGTAGTAACTGCCAGAGAACGTGGAAAGTACAGAGGTATAGTTAGGTAAGAGGAGATTCTGGAAAAGAGGCTGCTTGGGTTAAAATCCTGACTTGATATTTATTAGTTGAGTGACTTTGGACCAGTTAGTTAAACTCTTTGTTACCTCCTTCATCAACTAGAAACTAAAAATATACCTGTTACCACAGGTTTGTTTTCAGATTAAATGAGTTAATATATGGAAAGCAATTATAATGGTGCCTGGCATAAAAAAAAGCAGCTATATTTATGTGTTAGTTGTTGTTATTATTATTATTATTATTACTACACATAGAAATGTCACACTAATGTGAAACTTCAGTATTTTTTTCATTAAAACATAGTTTACCAAAGGCTCTTATTTTAGTATGTGATTTAAGAGATTACCTAGATAGTGGTTTCTTAGCTTACAGTCTCTGCTGCTGTATGATGCAGTGTTTTTCAGACTTTAGAGTATAATAGAACCACCCGGGGAGGGCTTCTTAAAATAGACTGCTAGACCCTACTCCCAGAGCTCCTGCTGGTCTGCCTGGGCAGGAGCCCAAAGATCTGCATTTCCAACAAGTTCCCAGATTATTTCAATACTGCTGGACTAGGCCTCACTTTGAAAACCAAGGAACTAATAGACACGTTGAGCCTTAATGGGAGATAACACAATTAGAGGAGAGAAGAACAAAACATATTTAAAAATGCATCTGAAATGCTTGGGATAGTAGGATTTAAATTTAATTTTAATGATCTGGTATTTTAATGAAAGCACTATTTTATTTTTAGAGTTGAAAGGGAAAGCATGGATTTACTGTTTAAAATACTCAACAGTTTTGATGGAGTTATAGCTGAGCTTTCCGATGGGACCACCCAAGATGGGTCATTCCAGTAAAATCACGCAAACAAGCGGCAAAGGAAGTACCTCCCCAGAATGTCAGCAGCGATGGCGCTGACAGTCACCTCGGGCTACACTGAGTAGCAGTGAACTGAGGGGAAGAGTGTTTCCCCTAAATAGTAACTTTTGACCCATCGCTATTACCATTATTTTGAAGAATAAATAAGTCCATACTTTTGAAGGATCTAACCTTCTAATTTGGGTCCTGCTATAAGTACATTATAATAAACATTATTTGGATAATAATACATCGTGTGGTAATATAATATGTTAAGCACTGTTTTTAAAATTGCTGATAAGATACGAAATATTCATGACAATACAAAAATAAGAAGATGCAGAAGCAGAAACAGAAGGAGAAGAAAAACAGAAACAGAACAAATGTTTGCCTAGTGGCTGGACTATTATAAAGAAAGGTTTAATCCTTTCAAAGTAAAAGAAAAATGCCCAATGAACTCATTTAAAAATATTGGGAATAAAGGAGTAAAAGGATTTTAAGCCAAGCAAAATACAATCTGCTTTCTCAGATTCCCCTTTTATGTAACATAACTTTTTCGGAAAACATAAAAGTAAAAAACATTTTTATGACATAAAAATGGGAATATTATAAATTTAAGTTGGCAGTAGTTTAATATGACCTCATCATAAATTACCTTGATAGTGCATGGATTAATTTAGACCCTAGGTTATCATTTTTCCGTTATACACTGATAAACACTGCATCTCTTACACGCTTCCAACACAGCAAATAATACATGCCATCACTGAAGGACTTCCAAGACCCAAGTGTGTAAGAGGTATGTTGGGAGTTTTATAAACAGTTTTTCAAAGAGCTGAAATACAAAATAATCTGTAGAAAATAGTTCTAACTGGTGTCGCTATTTTCTTCTTGATTCTTCTCAGAAATTTGAAATTTTTAAAAAATAACTGACGAAACTGAGTAGTTTAAAAAATGCTCTCGACAAACTTGGTACAATGACTATCTTTAGAAAATCTAATCTAACCATGTCAAATCATGCTACAGGTTTAGAAAAACAAATATTTTGATGTCTTTACTAGTATTTACCAACAAGATCTCCATATTTACCATTAAAGTACTCTAAATATGCAGAGTAACCATATAAATTGACCCCAAAAAGCCTCATGATGGGCTAATCAGTTGGAGGGGGAAATGCATTTCATTAGTATTGTTCTCTAATGCTTACCAAGTGGAATGCTTTACTATCTGGTTTAACTTTATGTTTTTCCATATACTTGATAAGGCTGCAGTTGGTATACCTGAAAGAGAAATACTATGAAATATCTACATTAGATTTGAGGTAAATTTTACATTGGCTTAAGTTTTCCCGAACAGGATTCTTTTTATCATAATCAATATAGAATATATACTGAAAATGCTATGATCAGCAAAACAGAGTGGCTTTAAATTAACTTTATACTTCACTATTTCCACTAGTCACTTCTGAGTGGATGCCACTGATTACATGCAAGAGAATTTTATTAACAATACATACAGAATAGCTTTTCTCACATGAATGTTATCTCAAGAATTATCCTAAATAACATATGGATCAAAAATGTAACTCAATCTTAAATAAATAAAAAAAAATTTTTGTCACAGGTCTATAAATTGCCCTCTCCCACTCCTTTGATCTTGCATTGTAACTAAATGAAACATTCCTTCTTTTCTATCAAAACATGCTAAAAACTGCCTAACCTAGGTGGGTATCCGAATGACTATCTGCAAGTGTCTTCCTGCCTCAGCTACGATACTTTCCAATGATGCTTCCAAAAAGTAACAAATATGGAAATAAATTAATTTTTTTCTCATATCCAAATCAGGAACTAGTATTGGATATTCACCTTCCTTATAGCATTTAAACATCTTAAAAAATGAAGACTGTCATAATATAAAATATTTATTAGCATATATATGTAAAATTACTTATAGGAATAATCTTATGTTGCATATTCTATTATGGTGAGTATTCAATCTTCTACTGAGGATTCTGGAAAAGCAAAAATCAACAAAGGGTCTATTTTCTTTCCAACTTACGTATTTCTTCTGAAATCTTTCATTAATGTTGAATGTTCAGGCATCTTTTTTATATCTTCCCAATCTTTATCTGTGAAATACATTGATAAAATTTTATGTTGTCTAGGTTCCTATTCTCAAGAACTTTAATAAAGGTTACCTCAATTTTCATTACTTTTCTCTACTTTTAGGGAATCACGGACTTCAAATACACGTTAGCTACAGTGCACATCTTATCCTGAACTGTAAATACACTTCTTCCTTGGGTAGCGTTAGATCTCCATCTTTCTAATGCCTATTTTCTACATGTTTTATGTTTCTGTATGTTTATGTTACCTCAATTTCTGTAATTAGAGGGTAATAAGTTTTAGATAAATATTTCTATTATTAAATAGTTCTATTTCTATTTGTAAGACCAATTTTTTCCTTTTCCCACAAAATTTCTTGGTTAGATCAGTAACCAATCTCTTTAATAATAAATGTAATGTTTCCCCTCAGTAGCTTTAAGGTATACTTCTTTTTATATGGCCCTCCTTATTTTCACCTTATGAAATACATTGCTTTATATCAGTGATCTATGTACACAGTAAAAATTATCTGAAATAGAATAGAGTAGGATGTAACTAGTATATTAATCTGTCAGCTGTTGCCTTGGCCAGCTTCAGTAATATTAGCAAAAACAACCCCAGCCACTAATATATTAGTAGAAAACCTTTTCAATTAGTTTTGTTGGCATTAGAGTTGTTCACACAAAACATGCTGGACACCTTGTTTTCTCCATCATTCTCGATGGACTTTTACTTGATAAAGTAAAAGAGGATCTACTAGGTGCACAGCACTGTGACAGGTCATTTAACAGCACCTTTAGCTTTTAAATGGCCTTTAGAGGTTTGACTTTCTTTCAACTTACTTGTAAAAATATTTGCTATCTTCCTCCCCAGGTATCACATATTATAAAGTAAACTAAATATATACTTTCAGCTCATAAGTGGAATTTTCTCCTTAACTAATTTCTTACTTCATTTTCTCTATTTCGTCAATTTCTCAAAGCTAAAAATCTTAAGATAATCTTTTAACTTTTCCCTCAATTACATACTCCCTATAAAAAATTATATATTCGTCCTTTGTTCTCCATCCTTATTATCACTTTACACCTGCAGTACTGATATAGGCAAGCAGCCGTTTCCCTGACTAAAGTTACTTGTCTTTCCTTGATTTTTACATACAATTGTCATTCTAATCTTTTAAAAATGTAACATATACCATGCTACTAGTTCTCAAAAATTTACCAGGGATTCTCATTCTTTAGCATATCAAATCTAAATTCTGCTGCCTGCTCTTTAAGTTTCTTGTAAGATGAGCCTACCCTAAATGTTGAACCACTCATTAAGAATCATCTCCTAAACAGGCCTTCCCCTCTTAAGCCATGTTCCTTTCTCTGGGGCCTGGGAAATGGTTGCCTCATTCAGAAGTGGGAAACAAAGGCTGCTCTCCTTTATCTACTGAAACCATGCCTCGTCTTTAAATGGTCTACTTAGAATATACAACATAAACTCCAAGAGGGCAAGAATCATGTCTAAGTCAGTAATATTTTATATTTAATACAGTGTCTGGCACATGACAGGCACTCAATAAATATTCATTGACTAAATGAAGTTCCCATCACAACAGCACAATCTTTGCATAATTGTTAACCAATTTTGGAGAAAGGTAGTATCCATGTAGTTAATCTGCATTTACTAATAATTAACACCCTTATAAGGAAATGTGAAACTACAACTACCAGTTATTTCTCTATTAGTCTTGAGTTATACTGACCTGAGAAAAACACTAATAAACAATTTCTAATAAGTACTTGACTACCCAAAATTATGTAGGTAATTTTAAACAAATTTTCATTATCCTGGACCACTGGGCAGAGCTTTTGGTAACTGATGAACTATCACTCTGTGGTATAACAAAGGAATACGATCTAGGTTGAAAGATTGAACACCTGTGCCTAAATAACCTAAATAACTTCCTTCCTGCCGCAGATCAGTGCAGGCCAGGCTGTTGTGGAATGCTGGACTTTTGCCTACATTGAATATCCTAACAGAATACTTAAGGAATGTTCTTATTGACAAAGGTTATAGAGCAAACAATGCTATTATTCAATATGAGATCTGTACAGTGCCCTAAATAAAAATCATGTTCAAAATTTATATTCAAATTCCAAGTAATGGCAGTATTATATGTGCTGCCAGACAAAAATGCATGCTACTGAATTTTATTTATAGTTCCTACTGGTAAGAACTAAAGGCACCTTTTTAATACAGATATTGCAAATATTTTATCATTTCAAATATTAAACAACAAAACAAAACAGAACAAAAACCAAAATGAAACAAAAATACACCCTCAAATTCAGGAAACCTCTAAATATTTTTATGCTAATATATGAACTCTACAAATTTTGCCATTTCTATGGATCTTTGATAAAGGCAAGTCACAAACATAAAGAATTGAGTAAGAATAGCTTTTATCAGCTAAAAATATACACCTTTCTGAAGAAGATATCTAAGTTCAAACAACAGTGATTTAAAAACGAAAACAAAAGCATAATGTGTACCTGCAGGAAATCCCATTACATTGAATATTCTGTCCAGCTGGTCATGGTGATAAGGATTACTAGTTTTGATGTCCTCTTGTCGACAGTGAAATATTGGTTCTGACGTTAGTAGTTCTGCAAATATACACCCTATAGCCCAAATATCTTTAAAATAAAAGGACAAAAAAAAAAAAAAGAAAAGAAAAAAAAACGGAAAGGAAAAAAGAAAAAGAAGGGAGGAAAATAAAGTGGTTCTTTCCAAAAGAAAATGCATTTTTATCTTGGTGGGGTGTGTTTTTCTTTCCTTTCTTTCCCTAATAAGTCATAATAATTCCTAAGCAATTATAAATATCACAGAATATGGTTTATAAATATAGATTCCCATTCCACCCTCCACCCCCAATTCTTCATGCCCTGTTATACCTCCACCTCACCCAGTGGCTTCATTCCATGTTTAAATTGATTGATTAGCTACATTTTTGGTAAGATTTAAATGCCTCCAACATTACCTTGTCCATGAAATATATACAAAGCTATATATGGAACGTGCGGACCACAAACAGAACTAAACAAAAAAATAAACAAGCCCAAAACCCAACAGCCTGTTGCCAAAAAAAATCAGCACAATTTTTTGTGGTAAAAATATTTTTCCTTTATCTCGTTTATGTACTTGCTAATTGTAAAGTCTCATAATTATGGTCCCATGTTAGCACTATTTAGCAAGGTGCTTTTACAACAAGAAAAAGACAGTGGCTGACCTCAAATATCCTAAGAAAACAGCATTTCTACTTGAGGTTTTCGTTCGAAGTGTTTCTGTATAGTATACACAGTGTCGGATGATTTTTCAAAGTGATGTATTTAATAAGGACCAGAAAGGGGGGTAAAACACTACCTTTAAAATGGATACAAAAGTTATAACTTCATAAAAACTACTTATAAAAGTGAAATGGATCTCTGTATACAACAAATTCCTTTCATTTGCATTAAGATACAGGCTAACTGAAATTCATATTACGTTTTTACTCAGTAGAAAGATCGATCTACCAATGCAGAATTTAAAGCTGGAAGTATTGCAGTTCTACTTTTAATAATCCCCGAAGTGACAATGTTAACTTCTTTACATCAAATACAGCGGTGTGCACAGAGCACACACTCGGTGGTTTCTGACTGATCTAACCAACACGACTATAGTGGGACCATAAAAATCACTTCTATTAAAGCTGATTGTTCATCTATGTTATTAGTTGGCACTTAAATAGAAAATGAAAAAAAATGTTAATTTAAAAATAAGAGAATTCTTTAACTCCAAAACTGGAATATAGATATTTAATTTAAAATAAAATGATCACGTTTGCATTTCAGAGTATCAAGTTAATCATCTATTTACTTAAAGACTATACACCCTCACTGAGAGCAAGTGCTTTTAAAAAATTACACTGATTACATATCAGTTTTGTCCCACATAAAGAACCAAGCCTAGCCAATATCATCAAATGGAAAAGACTCATTAGGAAATGTAAACTAAGTTCTTTTGTTTTTAACGTCAAAAAGTAAATGGAGAAATTAGGGAGTTTGTGATTATTTTCTTTACATGGGTACCCCATCTGAACCTGACCTTTGATATCTAATCCAATGAAAGACAGGTTAGCTAAGCAGGACAACAGACAGTGACAGCTGTGTGCTTAAAACTCTACTCATAGCACTGAAAAGACACGGTAACAAGTCCTGCTGGTTAGCCAGGCAAATTCTAAAGAAGAAAATAAAATATCTAAAGAAAGATGGGAAATGAGTATATGATCAAAAGTCAGGAAGGTAAGAAAAATAGTTTACTAAAACCTTGCTGAATCTCACCCTAATAATCTCCTTCTTTGTATCTCCCCTATTATCTTTCACTTTTGTCAATTCCACCAACCGTTCTTCAGAGTCCTGACCCAAACATTAACCATGAATTTGAGTTAGCCAACCAGGCTATTATTTCAGGCAAATTTCTAATCTTTGTAAATCGTCTCTCCTTCCTATCATGCCTATTTTTGTCAGATTGTACCAAGTTCATGGGAAAGTGCTTTCTTGCTCACCTACCTGCTTAACTCTTTTTGGATTTTCCAAGTTAAAAACACGGAAGTTTCATCTACTTCTCAAAATCTGTGATGCTCCTGTGTAGCTACTGAACTAACCAGGCAAAGCAGATACCAATTGGCATGCCACATAGACCCAAATGGGGGAATAAAAAGATTTGCTAAATAATGTTTTAATCAACAGGTGTACTAATAGCAAGCTTCTAGCTTAATAAAAAAATCTCATTCTCCCTATTTTATTGTATATTTCCCATTTAATAGAATGCTACATAATCAGTGAGTGTTCAGTTATTTGAGGACAAAATCTGAGCTTGAAAGTCCATACTTCAGTAAAACTTAAGACTCTTTTACTATTAATCAATCAAAAGTTAGTAACTTTCTTTCAGCCATCTCCACAAAGTCAATCAAACAAACTAAACCCCAAACACTCAAAACTGAATTAAACTTTGTCCCTAGAAGTACAATGTCTACTAACCTATTATTTCCTCTCTTTGGTTTAGTGATTCAGCTTGCAGTTCTGAACAACAGAATACTGGCCACAGCACTAAAATCTGTTTGTAACAGAAAGTGGGGGAGCGTTAGCTGGAAGTGCTCAGATTTTCCCCTATGCTCTTCTGCTGCTTCTCAGTAGCCTTCGGTTTAACATAATCCACCAAACTCCACTAGCTGATTTAACCCTCCTGAATGATGCCAAAGGTTAATTTAGCAAATTGTGTATAAATTCAACCACACAGGTTCTTCTATCGGTTGTTGCCACTGCAACTATCTGACAGGGAAGTCAAACTACTCGGGAAGTTCTCGGTGGACAGCTTTCATTATGGTGTGAGGAATCTGTTGAGCACTTGAATGGACTCGTAGACTACCTGCATAGGTAATGAGAAGAATGGGTTTTCTGGGAGAGACTGAAATCAAGAAAGAAATTTCATTTTTGACTACTTTACTCTGTTTTTTAAAAACAAATTAAAAATGGTTGATGTATAACTTCTCTGTCTCAAACAAAAATGCTATTTGTAAGATACCAACATAACTTTTTTGGAGCTAAGGTTCCGATGGAAGACTGTTCTGGGCCTGCTCAGGTGGACACAGGGTGGGGAGCACCACTGAAGAGGGACTGCCACTGACCTGAGTTCAATCACTGACACTCAAGTCAGTAACTTCTATGATCTCTCTGTCTCGGACGGCAGCTGTTTTTACCTAAGGTCAGAGAACTTTCAGAGTTGATGGGAATCTAAGAAAAGAGTTAGGTTAAATTCTCATTTTCAAAAAATGAGGCTAGCCCTGGCCGGGTGGCTCGGCTGCTTGGAGCACTGCCGCTGTACACCAAAAGGCTGCAGGTTCAATTTCTGGCCAGGGCACACGCCCTACACTGCAGGTTCAACCCCCCAGTCGGGGTGTGTATGGGAGGCAACTGATGGATGCTTCTCTCTTTCTAAAATTAATTAAAAACAAAAACATGTATGTGGGTGAGGATTAAAAAAGATGAGGCTCAAAGACTAAATGCCTTGCTTAAACACACACATGCACACACACCTTGCAGAGTGACAGAGCAAAGGCTACAAGTCAGATTGCTAGTCTTTGTTACTTTCTACTGTTTAAAGATGACAAAATTTTTATGCATATATTTATACTGTTTTCTCAACTGCACTGGACATACCTTAAACTACATAATTTGCATTTATTTTGGTTTCTCTTAAGTTTTAAAATGTTTATCTAAGAGTTATCCAATAAATGTTAATGTTGATGAGAAGAAGGAGGAGGAAAAAATACGAAGAAAGGCATGCTCTTTTCCAAATTACAGTCATTTGAGTATGAGAATCTGCCTCACTGTTGGTAGTTCAGCTTCGTGACAAACAGCTCTGATTAAAACTGACGGATTGTAGAATTAGGGAATAACAGGTTATATAAATCTTAATGTGCACAGTAAAATTCAGAGTCTGAAGTTTTCAATAGCAGCTAAGGTTACTTGTATGGTCTATTACTATATCTTACCAAAAGTAACACTGCTTTTAAATATTCATTTTCTAGGTGAAAAAAATAGCTGTGTTTCATATTAGTTTATGCTTTTAAGTGCATTTAGAATGTAGTTTTAAAAAAAGATAACCAAATGTGTGTAGATAATAATATGCAACTCAAAAACAGAATTACCTTCAGTAATTTTTACTTTTCCCTCTAACTGACTTTTTAAAATATATATTTTTTATTTTGAAATTATTTTAAATTTATAAAGTCACAAAGATAGATGAGAAATCTCTTATCTAACTGACTTAAGTTTACATACCTTTATTTTTCTATAAAATAAAATGTGATCTCAAAACTGATATGAAGATCACTTAACAAAGATTTTTGAAAAAAGACATGTTGGATTCAAGACTGATATGGGGAAGTGATCACAACTCTTCTCCTTTTGCGTTGTGTACACACTGAAATGGCAACACAGTAATAAAGGTACAAACACCCAGTAATAATGAGGAAGACCCTCAGGGCCAAGATTCATTCACTCACTGAAAAGTGTACTAAATTCCCACTATGCGCCATGTCGGCACTGGCCTACAATGGGAACAGCTAGGCTGGGCCTGTTTCAGTGGACTTTAGGCACTAGTGGGTGCTATCAAGACAGTAAGTGTGATGGGGAAGACAGACCGGTTACTTTAGATTATGTGATCAAGGAAGTTCTCTGTTAACAGGTAGTATTTTGAAGATCTGAAAGAAGAGAAGAGACTGGCCATGTTGAGACCTGATCTAGGCAGACATGTAAAGATATTTCTGGAATACGAAAGGCAGATGTAAGAGTTCAGAGAAGGCCCCAGGCCACAGTACTGTTGTTAAGTGGAAAGCAGCATTGTCCTGCACAACTCTGGGAATATTTTGTACTTTGAAATATCAACTACAAAGTCTGTATATATTTGCAATTCACAGCTGGGAATCCAAGTGTGAGGAGGGCAACAAGTTATATGTTGATTTTTGACAGTTTGGGTTGGGTGGTTGTTGCCCCAACCGCTGCTTTGTGCAAGGGTCGACTGTATTTTGAAGAGTTGATCCTCTTCTCATGATGCTCCCCTACTGCCCTGGGGCTACAGTGTATGTAGTTTAGGCCAAAAGTTGGAGAACTGTTCCTTTAAAGAATCTGAATGGTCTCAAAGGTTTGCTGTGTACACCGGGCCTTACGGTTTCCCCAGTTAATGGCAAGTCTCTGCTGGATTACCCTGAAGTGAAGTCCTACGACCTGTGTACACAAGTTCCCAAGCAGCTTCTTGTAATCAGGTTCTTAAATACAGACAGATAATCAAGGATCAACAAACAGCTGAAGAATACTTGCCATGTGGAAGGAAGCGACCAACACATGCCAATAAAGAAGTGCCTATAGAGAAAACAGGTAACTACTCGAGGAACACAGCAAATTACAAGCAATTAAAAGGCATGGTTATCACTGCCTAATAGATATTCAAGAACCTTCTCTTTCCATAAAACATTACAAGGTGTGGTGAAATATTAATAATCAGAGAATAAGAAGAGCTTCTTGGAAATAAAAAGACGAAGGCAGAAAAACATGAGAAGAAAAGTGGTATAAAGGTTCAATCGAAGAAGTTCAACATCTGTCTACACTCAGTTTAGGGGACAAAGAGACAGGGATATAGGAAATGAACTACAGACTGATGTGTCTACTGAGTGGCCAGCACTTCACTGTGGAATATAAGGATGACAAACCCTATTTTGTTTTCAGAAAGACAAAACCTCAGGTAACCTACCAGTGAATGAGAAGAAGGTTGGTATGAGACATTTCCTTAGCAACACTGATGCTAAAAGACAATGGAAGTATTATCAAATTCTGAAGGCAAACTATTTTGTACCTAGAATTTTAAATCCTGCCCAAACTGTCAAGTATGATAAAGGCATTTTTCAGAAATACAAGAACTAGAAAATGTACCTCTAAGACATCTTTCCAAAGGTAGTTACTTGAGAATATGCTGTAGCAAAATAAGGAACGAGATCATGAAATCCAGAAGTAGATTCAACCCAGCACCCACCCCCTCAAAAAAAAGGAAAAGCCAGGATGAAACCCAATCCACAATAGAGCAAAACATGGACTTTAGGATGGAGTTATCCAAAAAAGAAAGGTGGGTATAATGCCCTCCTGGAGAACACAGAACAAGTGAAGTAAGCAATAAAGACATACAATGAAGGCACAAAGAGGAAAAGCATGTTAGAAACCTATAGTAAAAGGATTGTGGTAGCTGAACATTGGATCTGTTACAATATATGACCTAAGTCATATATTGACTTGCAAATAAAATAAATGCTGCAATCATCAACAAAGTAGTAATACTAATATGATGATAATGATATTACTAATATAGCTTACAAATTAAGAGGTACAGCTGCACTAATTTCCTAATACTTCATAACAGGGAATCAATATTATCAAAAATTTAAAAGTGAATTAAAATGTGCTAAATTACAACCTTTTTCCCTTAACTTTAACAGGATTTTTTAGGAACTAATATTTAAAAGAATCATTTGTCTGAAGTACAATGATTTAAAAATTTTACTGTGCTTATTTCTCTTTTCAAGTAAAATTAAATTTAAGATACTTTTACTTAGAATGCATAGTATAAGCCCATATATGTAAAATATTTTTAGTATCTATTTATCTATCAGAGAGACATGTCTAGAATGATAAATCCTTAATGCTAAGGATAGTATTTCTAGGTAGACTTTTAGGTTAGTGTTTGCTCTTACTTTTATAATTTTCTGTTGCTTGATTTAAAAATATATAGCAATTTATATATTTTACAACAACAAAGCCACTTTTAAAATGTCATGGAATCCTAATTAGTTCTACTCACCGATAGCTTTGGTATAATGCCTTGCTCCAAGAAGTAATTCTGGGGCTCGGTACCAGAATGTTACAACTACTGGATCCAAATCTGCTAAAGGCTTCAAAGGTGAATTAAATAATCGGGCAAAGCCCATATCAGCTGTAAAAAACAAACAAACAAACAAACAACAACATAAAAGACTGTTAACTAGATTTTAACAAATTTAATTGATTTCTCTATTTTTACCATTGGTGTTTAGTAAGATATTAAAAATGTGCTGAATTCTGGGGGCAAAACCCACAAAACTTAAAGACTGAGATCTTCATTCTCTGCAAAGTATTGTCACTCCCTCTTCAGCTGGGTTAGAGACAGGCTGTGCTGCCAGAGATCAAGGGTGACCCTACTCCTCTGGGCAGATTTCTTTCCATCTGTCACACCACCAAAGGGGCAGGATTGTTAAGCTGCATTTCCAATCTTTTCATTGGTCATAAACACTGAGAAATTAGATCAGAGTTAAGACTTTCCATTATTGCATCAATAAGCCTGTTCACTGGGGCAACCAAAAGTTGACTATACAACCACTCTTTCCCCCCACTTATTTGGGTTGAATTTTACTAACTTAAGAATTGTAGTATTTTTTTTTAAGCTGGAAAATATTTTACAGGTCATATAATTCAATCAGTCACCTCCTTTTTCAAATGAGGAAACTGAGGTTAGAAGAAATAAAGTGATTTGACAAATGCCGTCACTCACATCTCAGAGCTGGAGCTGTGGTGAGATACAGTTCATGGTGTTTAACACGGCTCAGCATCCAGCTGCTCAGGCATGGCTGCTCGGCCTACTAAACTGTGATCTTGGGCAAAACTTGTGTCTATCGCATCTCTCTGCCCTTGCGAGTATCGAGTGAGGTATTATTATGCATAGCTTTTGGCAAATACACGAATGAAAAATCACTACCATGCCACCAATTCAAAAATGTCAAGATTCTTCCACCATTTGTTTAGTTTTGCTTTTCTAATGTACAGTTTTAATTAAGCAGATCCTAGTATAATGTACTTAATTATGGAGGTTTAAAAGAAAACACAGAAATTTGGTAAAGAATTAAAACCATGAGTCAGATTGCTAAGTACTGGTTATAGAAGACTAATATTTCTTAAATGTGAATGCCTTTTAAGCCATTAGTGCCCCCGAAACCTGCCAACATTACATACATTACACCGAAATAAAATTCCCAAAGAGATTATCTTAATATATGTTTCCTCCAAATTTTGTGGTAAAGTACACATGCATAACTACTGTTTGGTTGGTCTCTGATATTTTGCATGCTTTCAATTTACATGTGAATTTAATGCCACCAAACTGGACAGGGCAAAATCCTTTAAAAGCACAGGTAAGGACTTAACAGTCATTTGATGAGAGTACAAACAGGGCCTGATTCTCCAGGGAAATCAAGGGCTAGGAGTACTCGGAGGTACATCAGATGTTACCACCACTAAAAAATTTGCAGAGTTTATAGCATAAAAGAGTATTTTGAGTCCAATTAAAAGTGAAAGTGAAATATGGGGAATTTATAGAGGATAGGGAAGAAGAATTAAGAACTCCTGTGTTTTTCTCTGTTGGAAAGTGGTACAGATCAACTTTAATCCTCATTCCCATGAAATCATGCAATCAGAAATTGCTATTTACTTAGTGAAATACTCCCACAATCCTGCTGCCTTTAAATTAGTACAATTCAATGACAACACTTCTACTCACACACAGAAGAAACTAAATAAATGTGACAAATATAACTTGGAAATGACCATAACCAGTTAGGATAAATTAATTTAGTTCTATTGTTATAGGTTATTAGACCAAAAATGGGTAAGATTTTGATATTTAAAAAACAGAGCTATTAAGAAACATGCCAAGGTACATAATGCTCATCCATTTTTTTTCCCTATCAGGCAAAAGCCTGCTGCAAGCCAGGCCTGTCAGAACCCACGGCTCTACACCCGTCTGGCCTCATTGGTCTTCCTAGTTTGTCCTTCCTATTCTAGATGAGGTCAACAGAGGCGTGTGTTCGGATCTGAGCTGGCTCAAGTGAACAACACACTGATGGTTTCATTACTTAGTATGCTGTACGCCCTTGGGCCTACAGGTGAGCTAGCTAGAAGCCACTCATCTCTATAGGCTATTTTTAACGAAGGTAGACTTTTCTGAAAAACTTGCATGGCTTATTTTATAATTAGAGCACTTCAGTTTCTAAAGAGTGTCTGACACCTTTAAGAGTATGAAACACTTTTCACTTTTAATGTATACTCTTTAAAAATGGCTTTGATCATATGGAGGTACATGAATATATGCATATTATTAAAGCAAAAATTAGAAGTGATAAAGCTGCCTGCAAAAGTCTTAAAAGAGTGCTACACTGTGACTTATCAAAGATGTAACATACCAATTTTTACTCTTCCTCGCTCAGGACCTTCACCCATAACTAAAATATTAGCAGGTTTCTGTGGAAACAAAATAGTGTTTTTTTTCAGTAGACAGTACTGGTTTCTTTCAGATAGACAATATGCCAATATAACATAAATTCACCTTTAAAAAAAACCTCATTTACTCAAAAATTAAAATCAAATACAGAAAATCACCCAAGAAACTTTATGTGCGTGTGCAAAGCAGTACACAACCCTCAGGAAGGCCCACACAGCAGTGCCTCTCTCCATGCCGAGGCTTTCCTCAGCCCTTTTGTCAGCTGTCTTCACAACTGTGGATCATCTGACACAAAGTTAGTATGTTGTGGTTCCTTTCAACTCTTCTAATTATATAAAATGTCTTGCAACTTTAAGGAATAATACATTTTCAAAGATGACTTAACACGAAGTAGCAAATTAATTATAGGGAAGGAGCCACTTGATACCCTTTTTTGGAAATAGCAAAGTATGCACCTATGTTTAAACAAAAAAAATTACAGCGAGATCAATTTAATAAAGTCTTTTCTGAATGAGTTAGTGAAGTAATAGAAATTTTCCATGACCTGAATGGTTTTGAGGTTTTTAGTTTTAAATAAAAAAGGAAGCTACATTTTCAAGTGAGATTTTACAAAGTAACATTTCAAAGCTTTAAAATCTCTAAAAATACACTGAATTCACTGTCACCTAAAATCTATCCTGGTGGTGTCTACTGCACTAACATCAAAGGTGGTGCCTCTCTAAGACGGAGAAGGAAGAGGGGAAGAAGGAAAAAAGGGAGGGGGAGGGAGGCGGGAGGAGGAGGGGGAGGGGAAGAAAGAAGCAATCCTCACACCTCACTCATCCTGCTAACCTAATTCAACCGGTCTGCTAAGTATAAAAGTGAAACTAGATGAGAATGCCTTTTGATTATTGATCAAAGCAATCTTAAAATCAAACTGAAGATTTTAATGGAGGCTCTCCACCCGAGTTCTAGTGGTATCTAATTCATAGGCGTCTCTAACCTACTTTAGTGATAGTCCCTATGCTAGACCGACAAAATGTAACTTAGAGTATATTCTCCTATCAACTACTAAAGATCAAAATTACTTTTTACACCCAGGAAAAGACAAGTTATTGCCGAAGTGGTTGCCTATACATTTCAGAGGTTAACAATTCCTACATTTTTTAAGGTGAGGAGGCTAGGCATGGGGGAGATGAATGACTTGCCCTAAATATAATCAACAAGACTGAGGGAGCAGCAGAGTCTACCCCATTAGTGAGCATCTAGTGCTCCCTTCCTAATACAACAAAGTAACGTTATGCAGTGAGTTTTTAAATTAATATGAATTACTGCAAAAACAATAATGATGATTCAAGAAAAAGCTTTCAGAACCTCTGCCATCACCACACTGATGCTGAGGTAACTGGCTTAGCACCAAAAGGGAGTGTAACAACAGGTCCTGTGAGCCCCATGCTTCCAGACACTGTGTTCACTGACCAACACTGGGTCAGTGATTGCAGAGACTTAGAGCTCAGCCTTCTTTAAAATGAAACCGGACTTCTGAGACCAGTATAACATGCTGAAGGCGGAGGGGAACTTTCCAAGAGGAATAAGGTAGCTTTTCTATTTGGCTGAGAGGAAAGGCTTGCTTTCAACTCACAACGTGGGCTCAGGAGGGTGCTTCCATGTTTGTGCTAGAAATCTGTTCTCATCCTCGTCCTCAGGGCAGGACTCCCTAAACATCTCTTAAACACATTCCCTCCTCTTTAACCCCATTTTGATTCTCTTCCCATCAAGTCTATATTCCCTACTGATGCCAGGGTTATCTTTCTACAAGACAAAGCTAATCATGTCACTCCTTTGCCTAAACTTCCATAGAAACAAAAAATTATTATGAGAAGATTAGGGGAAAAGAGCAGAACACAAGATAAAACATAAACTATGATTATAATTAGGTTTTTAAAAAGTGCTCAGTAGGACCAGAACAAAAAAGAGACAGAGGTATGGATGAAACTTCTTAAAAATGTCTTTGAATGCTTTTGCCATGTTTTGTCATTATTACTAAAATACTATTTCATTGGCCCCTCAACAACTGTGAGCAGAATCCTAAGTCCTTACGTGGGATGCAAGGCCCCTCTAAGCTCGTTCCCACCCCTCTCTCCAGCCGCGTTTCCCACCACTTCACGCTGCTCCTGCTGCATGTATGCTTTTACCGCACGTATGTTTTCAGTGTTCTGTGACTGAACTTCTTGAAGCTTTATCATTGCTATCCCATTATTTCTGCCCAAAAGACCTTTCTTTTGTGCTACTTGGAAAATTCTGATTTTTCCCCTTAGTGACATAAGTAATACATGAATACATTCTGATTATAAATAATTCAAACTATAAAGTTTTATATAGTTAAAAGTTAAAGATCCTTTCACATCCCAAATCCCACTCCCTCCCCTCCAAGTTAACTGATTTGCTGTGATGGGTTTATCTAGCACTAGAGTGCTCAATCCTAAAAGATTACCTCCATATCTGGCAAAAGCACAAGTATAAATGAGCATCCCTCCTACTTCCAGTTGGATGGAGTAAAAAAAGATCTTTTTTGTTTTCTTATTCAGCAGCTGGGCCCAGATCTGACAAGCCCTGGTATGGCAGTTATCAGTCAGCCTGCTACTGCGCAAAGAGGAAAAAACTCCTCTTGCTCTTCATTCCATTCTAGACTGGTCCAATTCCAAACCGGGATTTGAGTATTGGTGGGGGGTAGTTTCTTTCTTGAGGTCTGGTCTAGTTATTAGGGTTTGGAGTTCCAGTTAATTAAAAATTAATTTGCTGGGCAACTCACTGCCTGTGGTATGAAATGAAGCAGGTGTTAGGCAATGCTAAAAGTATCTCTGCCTAGAAATGCAAGTTAAAATCGCAATGAGAAATCACCTCACACATGTCAGAATGGCTGTCATCAATAAATTCACAAACAAGTTTTGGCAAGGATGTGGAGAAAAGGGAACTTGGGTGCACCCTTGGTGGGAGTACAGATTGGTGCAGCCACTATAGAAAACAGTATGAAGGACCCTCAAATTTTAAAAATGGAACTGCCTTATACGACCGAGCAAATCCACTTCCACGTATATGTCTTAGGAAACCAAAAGCACTAATTCAAAAGAAGATATGCACTCCTATCTATGTTCACTGCACCATTATTTACTATAGTCAAGATACAGAAGCAACCCAAGTGTCCACTGATAAATGAGAAGACAAAAAAGTTGTGGTACGTACATACAATGGAATATGAAATCTTACTGCTTGCAACAGCATGGATGGACCTTGAGGGGTTACACTAAGTGAAATAAGTCAATCAGAGAAAGATAAATACCATATAATTTCACTTATACATGGAATCTAAAGAACAAAATAAAAGAAGAAACAAAACTGAAACAGACTCGTAAGACACAGATAACAGACTGACAGTTGCCAGAGGGGAGGAGAGTTGGGGGACTAAGTGAAAGAGGTGAAGGAATTTAAAAGGTAAATATTGGTAGTTACAAAATAATCATGTGAACCTAAAGTACAGCTTATGGAATAGCATAATCAATAGTATTGTAATTACTATGTATGGTGCCAGGTAGGCACTTTAAATATTGAGGGAAATACTTTGTAAAGTATATGATTGTCTAAACACTATGTTGTACACCTGAAACTAGTACAAAATACTACTGAATGTAAACTTTAACTGAAAAGTAAGATTTAAAGTTCTCTTTTTAAAAAATGTACCTCTGCCTGTAAGTGAATTTAAATTTAGTTTGGACATACCATATAGTCATAAAGAGAATGGTTTTAAGTGTTTTAATAACTCTATTTAGTAAACAATGGCTCGCTCTCTCCTTGTGCTATTTTCCATGGCAGCATTCCATGAACCCCTGGGTATGCTATTTAGATTAGTAGACACTTCCAAGACTAAATTTCTTTTGTAAATGTAACCTAATGGAAATCTCACTAGAAAAAGGCAAAACGGCCGAATGAGCATGAATACTCTTATCTGCATTTGTTTCACTGCTTAATCAATAATAAAGAAAGCTTCAAAAGACTTGATGGATAATTTTTGTTTTAGTACTTAATGCCACACTGAAATAATATTCTCCAAAAAGCACATTTCTTTGTTTTTCTCTTTATCTGTCAGTAGGAGAATGTGGTAGCAGTTTTAGCTCCAGAGCCAAAACTTCCAAGGAGTCGGTAACAGTACGTGAAACAATGCTATCAGACATAATCACCCTGGAGAACAAACACAACTCTGCTGGTGAGATCTGATGAGGTGTTCACTGCATCCAACTGTGTTTGTTGCTGTGGAGAGCAGAGGTTCAACATGGCTTAGAAGAATTGTAATACAATGGTGACACCTTCCAGTATAGCTATGCTAGGCACAGAAACAGCTATCGAATGTCGTTTTCTTGCTGGCTGAACAATGAAATAAATCAATGAGATACTTATTTGAGGTATACTTGTTTCCTTGAAACTATGATATTCTTATTATTTCTTCCAGAAAAAACTATGCTTTTCTTCTTGTTTTCTGTTGTTACACTCCAAAAAAACCAAAACCAAAACCAATGTGTTGGCATTTCTTGAAGCAAGATCTTTGTACTGTAGAGACAGCCAGTCTTTTTTTTTTTTTTTTTAATCTCACCTGAGGACATAGTTATTGATTTTAGAGAGAGAAACAGGGATGTGAGAAAGAAACACTGATTGGTTGCCTCTCACACCTGGAACCGAATTTGCATGTGCCCTGACTGGGAATCGAACCCACAACCTTCCAATTTACCAGACAACCTTCCTACAATCAGCTGAGCCACACTGGCCAGGTTGAAACAATTCTTACAGAGGCTTTCTGGTCTCTAGAATTTGACATGCTGAGGAATAGTACACTGATGATTTTGGCATACAGCAGGAACAGCAAACCAGTTTCATTTAAGGAGCCAACTCTGATAAAAGTAAGGATTACAAGGAATTCTTTCTTGAGAAAGAACTGAAGTTGGGCTGATCTGGAAACTCGTTGTCATTCAGAGGTATCTGACCTAGGTCCGTAAGTAGAGAATGGTGGCTTGTCCATCAGGTTAACTGCACTGACTCTTTATTCTATGGGTGCAAATGGGGTTCTCACATGTTCACTAACGTATTGAGGCAAAATGGAGATGTCAAATCAGTAGGAAAACCTGATTTTTGATTTGTCTATAAAAAAGAGACAGCAATCCGTAAGTAACCACAGTGTTTTTATCCAAGATGTGTTCAGAATTAAACTTTCACAAATATCAAACACCTTAAATAACACAACCTGGTGGTAAACTTTCTAGATACTCAAAGATTTTGACTATGTATGTTTATCATTTTGTACTACAACACATACCACAAAGATTAACTAGCATATATATGAGATTCAAATTTAGGAAGCAAAGGCTTAAATAGACACATGTTCAATAATTTTTAAATTATATTTAATTGATTATGTGTTGGGGACCACTTTGTGTAGTACCGGAGACTGTACCCTACATGAGCAAGGCCTTGAAAGAGGCCTGTAAGTCTGGACCAGAACACGGGGAATGCTGGAGGCAGGCATGACCCAATGCTAGCACAGAGGGTTCCTGTGGGAGATCGGGCCTAAAGAATGCATTGTATCCACTAAGGCTTGCTTTGCTTTGTATAGCCCTGTTGCCATGAATCAGATATCTAAGTCCAAAAGCAGAAGTGAACTCCTTATCTCATGAAACATGCCTTAACCATCTGGCGTCAGCATGCCTGACAGACCCTGACCTGAGGCAGATCTCTGTGTTCCTTCGACTGTTACCTACAAACAATATCTGTTTTCTGTAACTACGGCATTTAGACATTGACTGATGAGCTTTGCAGGCATATTGTATACCCCTGCGCATACTGATCCCAATAAATGCTGTTTCAGAGAAGGGCTCTGGGCATTCTCCACTAATGGGAATCGCCACCCCCTTTCCCACCAGAACAGATTGTGTCTAGGATGACTTATTCTCATCTGTGGCGACTGGGAGAGCTCCGTGGGACAGGGCATACCACAGTTATGCTATTATAGTTGTCCCAATTTTTCCCCTTCGGCACCCAGCAACCACCACTCCTTCAGGCAATCCCAGACATTGTTCATGTCCATGGGGCATATATATGTTCTTTGGCTACTCCATTTCCTATGCTGTATTTTACATCTCCATGGCTATTCTGTAACTACCTATTTGTACTTCTTAATCCCCTCACCTCTTCACCAATTTTTTTGCCTGTCCCCTCCCAGCTGGCAATCTTCCGGTAACTAACTTCTTTTCCCTTGATTTTAAGAGTCTCTCTTTATCCTTAAAGATATGTTTTGGAGTGAGCCTCTTTGCATCCCTCATAATTGGGACTGTATGTACTTTCTGGACTTGCATGTCTATTTCCTTCACCAAATCAGAGAAGTTTTCTTTCATTATTTTTTCCAGATAGATTTCCAATTTCTTGCTCTTTCTCTTCTCCTTCTGGCACCTCTATGAGGTGAATGTTGGACTTCTTAAAGTTGTCCCAGAAGCTATTTATACTATCCTCACTTTTTTGGAATTCTTTTTTTTCTTGTTCTGCATGGTTGTTTCTTATTCCCTTATGTTTCAAATCATTGATTTGATTCTTGGCTTTATTCATTCTACTGTTGTTTCTCTGTAAATTGTTCTTTATTTCAATTAGTGTATCCTTCATTTCTAACTGGGTCTTTTTTATGCTGTTGAGGTCCTCACTAAGTTCCTTGAGCATGCTTTCAAGCAGTATTTTGAACTCTGCATCTGAAAGGTTGCTTATCTCTATTTTGTTTAGCTCTTTTTCTGGAGTTTTGATCTGTTCTTTCATTTGGGCCATATTTCTTTGTCTCTTTATTTTGGCAGCCTCCCTGTGTTTGTTTCTATGTATTAGGTAGAGCTGCTTTGACTTGGTGTCTTGGTAGTGTGGCCTAATGTAGTAGGTGTCCTGTAGGGTCCAGTGGCAACAGCTTCCCCCTATCACCCAAGTTGGGTACTTGAGGTGTGCCCTTTTTGGTGGGCTGAGTACAGCCTCCTCTTGAGCCTTTGTTTCTGTTGCCAGATCAACAGGAGGGATTTATCCAGGCTAGTCAGCTGCAAGGGCTGACTGTGACCACTGACCACCAACCTCTGCACTGTGAGGAGGATCAGCTGTGCAGGGCCAGGGTGGTAGTGCTCCAACGTGGTCTGTAGCTGTCCACTGGGTGTGTTGGCTGTGGGGTTACCTGGGTGGTACAGCCCAAGGTCAAATTCCAACTGTGTTTTGCCTAGATAACCCTGCCTGAGTTGTAAAGCAATCTGAGATGGCTGCTACTTGTGCTGGGCTTGGAGATTCCCAGGTGAAGCCAAGCTGTGATCTAATCTGGCTGCTGCTAGGGCTCACTGAAGCCAGCTGTTGCTTGTTTGATACGATTTAAGAGCAAGACCCGCAATTCTTATGGAAAAGCAGCTTGGGTGGGTCAGTAAATTGGGTAGGGTAGAGCCTCAGTGGAGCTCGAGGGTGGGTCACACAGCATTAGCCAGGTTGATGAAGTCTAAGATATGGCACTAGCCTACTGGCTCTGTGGGGCAGAGGGCTCAGCAAAGGGACAATAGCCTCTGCTCGCCCTGATGTCAGACACTTCAGTCTCTCCTTATATACCACTGGTGCCCTTTAAGCCATCACTCCGGTGCTGGAGCTCAAAGGGAGTACTGAGTAGGTGATTTTGTGTGTGGGTTTCCCTAGATGATCTGCTTAGGGCTCCAGAAGCATCCTTCATGGACTCAATCCCTGCTGGTTACTGCAGCCCGAAGTTGTGGGGACTTATACTGGCAGTAAAATCCTGGGCTGTGGGACCTGGTGTGAATCTAAGAATTCCTTGCTCCTCAGATGTCCCTCTCAAATTTTTATCCACATGGGTGTGGAGCCTGCCTGTTCTGCATAGGAGGTTTCTTCAATTCTGTAGTTGTCAGACTTCTATTTGACTCAATTTCCTAGTGGTCACACTTCCATTCTACTCAATTTCTAACATTTCTGAGTGATCTGTTAATTTTGGCAGCCTCCCTGTGTTTGTTTCTATGTATTAGGTAGAGCTGCTATGACTCCCTGTTTTGGTAGTGTGGCCTAATGCAGTAGGTGTCCTGTAGGGTCCAGTGGCACAGACTGTCCTATCAGCCAAGCTGGGTACTTGAGGTGTGCCCTGTGTGTGGGCTGAGTATACCCTCCCCTTGTAGTTCAGCCTTGGTGCTGTTGGCAGGTCAATGGAAGAGATTTACCCAGGTCAATCAGCTGCAAGGACTGGCTGTGACCACTGTCCACCAACCTCCACCTTCCATGGAGGATCAGCTGTGCAGGGGCAGGGTGGTGGTGCTCCACAGTGATTTGTACTTGTCCACTGGATGCACAGGTCCTGACATTTCCTGGGTCGTATAGTTTCCTCGGTGGCAAAAAATCAGCCTCCACCTGTGTTTTGCCCAGGACCACCCTGCCTGAGCAATCTCAGGTGGCTGCTATGTGTGCTGGGCTTGGGAAGATTCCCTGGTAAACCAAGCTGTGAATCTAGGTTGGCTACTGCTAGTGCCAGGGCTGGGGCCACTTAGCAAGAGGTGATGAGCCAGTTGTTGCTTGTCTGAAAGGATTTATGCAGTAGTTAAGCTTGAACCAAGACCATTCATATGGAAAAGCTACTGTTAACAGCTGTAAGTTGGGTGGGACAGAGCGTCAGGGTACCTCCAGGGCAGGGCAAACTGTGTTAGCTGGGTTGATGGAGTCTCAGATGTGGCACCAGCCTGATGGCTCTGTGGCTGCCACCTTTCTGTCTGGGAGACATCTATACCCCAGCTCTTGCCTTGATGTCAGACAGTCCAGTTCCTCCCTGTCTGCCACTGGTGCCTTACAATCTACTACCCAGTCCTGGAGCTCAGAGGGAGGCAGTCTGAGTAAGTTTGTGGGTTCTTTAAAAGAAACTGCATGGGACTCCAGAATTTTCTTCCACTGACTCAATCCCCACTGGTTTCCGTAGCGAGAATTTATGGGGATTTATGTTCCTGACACTGGTACTCTGTGCTGGAGGGCCTGGTGTGGGGCTGGGACTCCTCGCTCCTGGAATAGCCCTCTTTAATTTTCATCCGCTGCTTGTGGATGTGGGACCAGCCTATTCTGAGTCTCTGCCCCCCCTACCAGTCTGGATGGATGTGGTTTTTAATTCTGTAGTTCCATTCAGCTTGATTTCTGCCAGTTCTGAGTGATGGGTGTTCTATAACTTAATTGTACTTTTGAGGTGGTTGTGCAAGGAGATGAGCTGTATTTACCTATGCTGCCATCTTGAATGGTGGGCTTCAGTAATTTTTTGAAAACTATTTTAATAAAATATTCTAACAAGTTACAGACAGAAATTTAGAAATCCAGTGAAAGAGGTTTGAAAGGAACCTTTTAATCATTTTCATTTTTTCTTCAGAGCTATTAATTTGTAGTTTTTTAAACCTCTAATACTAAATTTTACTCCAGTGTTTCTGCTTAGTAAAAACTGTAATTAAAGGAGAAATTATTGCTTTCTAGTAATTTCTTCTCTTTTGTATAAATATGAACATAGTGTGAAGTACTCACAGAATTTTTATTAATTCTTTTGATACTTTAAAAATAACACATTTTTTACCTAGAATATAATACATGGTCTTAGAAAAGTTAACTTTTTTTATGTATGATTAATACAATTCACTATACAGCTTTGACCACAATTTCCTTGGTATACCTTCTTTTGCTGATTTTTTTTTTTTAGTTTCTTACTTGTACTATTTTGTGTCTGGTTTTTCTCTTAACATTATAACATTATTTAAACTTACCACAATTTTATGTGACTACACAATAACTTTTTTGCTCATTTTCTAGTTGTTACATATAATACTTTTTTTCAATTTATTATTATTATCAGTAATGCTTGATGGCCTTTTCACAATTTTTCATGATATCCTACATGAATTTACTAAAGGTAAGATTGATGGGTTAAAAGGAATGAATACTTTTAAGTTGTTTATAATTTTTACTTTCCAGGTTGTAATTTATAACACAGTAGCTAGCCTTCTTTCATTCAACATAACGAAGGCACATCATGTACCATCGTTGGTATATGATATAGTGCGTAAAAAAGTAGACATGGCCCCTGTCACACAGAAAAGCCAGACACTAGAAAATAAATACATAAAAAATTATAAAGGATAACAAATACTATAAAAGAGAAACTACAGGGGACCCTACTTTGAATCCCATGGTAAGGGAAGGAAAAACCACAGCACCCTTTGTAGAGAGCAGTGAGGGAAGGCCTCTCTGAAGTGACATTTAAATAAGGACCTGAAGGAGAAGAAAGAACAACCCAGAGGAAAGGATTACTTATATATGTGTTATGTAAGCAGGGGGTTCAGAGTACCTTTTTAGACAGAGGGAAAAAGAAGGTGGCTCTGAAGTGGAAAACAGCTTGGTTTATTCAAAAAGGCATTTGTAGGTAGAGCATGGTATGCAGAGGTACAATGGGGGCCAGATAACACAGTGTCTACTTTGCAAATACAATGTCCTTTTTATGTCTAAAATGAAATTTTAGTTAAAACTTCTAAGCAGGGCAGTGACAATTAACAACAGCAACATGAATGCTAGTTATGTGCCAGGTCTACTACATAGATAAACTCATTTCATCCTTACAATAACTCTAAATGAGTAAGTATAATTAGCCCAATTTATAGATAAGATACCCAAAGCCAGAAAGAACTAAGTGAGTTAGTGTACATTAACCCTTCATACTGATTCATCATTATTAAAACTAGGGTGCAAATGCAGGCGGAGTCCATCCTCTTAACTACCGCACTGCACTGCCAGTGCACAATTGAGTGCTATCATTTAATTGGAAGAAATGGCATATCCTCAGTATTACCACATTACTTTGCTAATAAAACTGGAGTTGTGAAAAATGTTTATATATACAATGTATGTCTATGCATATGTATGTTGTGTAAATTTACTGCTTATAGCACTTCTGGTCTGACTTTTGGATAGTCTTGATATTTTTCTTTTTAAATAAATTGACTAGTGAGGATGTGGAGAAAAGGGAACCCTAGTTCACTGTTGATGGGATTGCAGACTGGTGCAGCCACTGTGGAAAAGTATGGAGTTTCCTTAGAAAACTAAAGATGGAACTGCCTTTTGACCCAGTGATTCCACTGCTGGAACCAAACCTTAAGAATCCTGAAACACCAACTCAAAAGAACCTATGTACCTCAATGTTCACAGCAGCACAATTTACAATAGCCAAGTGCTGGAGGCAACCTAGGTGCCCATCAGTACATGAGTGGATCAAAAAACTGCGGTACATTTCCACGGTGGAATACTATGCAGCAAAAGAATGAACGAACTCCTACCCTTTGCAACAGGAGAGTTTTATGCTAAGTGAAATAAGCCAGGTGATAAAAGAAAAATACCATACGATTTCACATATGAGAGGAACCTAATGAACAAAATAAACAAATGAGCAAAAGAGAACCAGAGGCATGGAAACAAGGAGCCAACTGACAGTGACCAGAGGGGAAGCAGGAGGGGGTAAGTGTGGAAAGAAGGGGAAGGGACTACTAGTCAAGGAACATGTATGAGTGACTCATGGACATGGACAATAGGGTGGGGACTGACTATCTGAGTGGTGGGTAGGCTGGGCAGAAGGGAGTAAAGGGGGAGAAATTGGGACAACGGTAATACATCAATAAAATATTTAATAATAAAAAGAGTACTGAAACCATAAAAAACAAAAAAATAAACTGTTTTTTCATTGTTGTTCAAGTATAGTTGTCTTTTTCACTATACCAACCTCCCCAGCCCCACCCATCCCCACCTTTGAACCTACCCCACTTTGGCTTTGTCCATGTCTCCTTTATACAGGTTCCTTAAAGGCTCTTCCCCTATTATCCCTCCCCGCCTCCTCTTTGGTTACTGTCAGTTTGTTCTTTATTTCAATGTCTCTGGCTGTATTTTGCTTGCTTGTTTGTTTTGTTGATTAGGTTCCACTGTATCATGTTCCACTGTGGAAAACAGTATGGAATTCTCTCAAAGAACAAAAATGGAACTGCCTTTTGACACAGCAACTCCACTGCTGGGATCATACCCTACGAATCCTGAAACATCAGTTCCAAAAAACCTATGCACCTCCACGTTCATAGAAGCACAATTTACAATAGCCAAGTGCTGAAAGCAACCTAAGTGCCCATCAGCAAATGGGTGGATCAAAAAACTATGGTACATTTACACAATGGAATACTATTCAGCAGAAAGAAAGAAGGAGTTCCTACCCTTCGAGACAGCATGGATGGAACTGGAAAGCAATATATTAAGAGATGTAAGCCAGGCAGTGAAAGAGAAAAATAAACTATTTTTATTCAGAGCAGGTATCTATTCGTATGTTGTGCATATATTTTACAAATGTGAAAATATACACTGAAGAATCATTTGACCTAGGATCACGGGTGCATTAAATTTGAAACTCAAAGATAAAGGCTTCCCTGTGAATGGATTTTTTTAACTTTATTTTTATTGTTTACACTATTACAGATGCTCCCATTTCTCCCCTTCTTTTGCCCGCCTCCTCACTCCCTGCCCTTGCCCCTCTTCCCTCTGGCCATCACCACACTGTTGTCTGTGTCCATCAGTTGTCCATATATGTTCTTTGGTTAATCCCTTCACCTTCTTTCATCTAGTACCCACCCCTGGCTTTTTATTTCCTTTCAAACAATTAGGTTAAAGGTATAATTTCTGCCTACTGGTATGATTTCAAAGCACTGTACCACTGGGATGTGTCTTGCCATATGCAGTGAATATATACATTTAACTTGAGTATTTTTGTACTTTCAAACTTTATCTTAAATGGCAAAATTTCAATTGATGGTGTGTAATAGTCAAGAAGAAAATATAACTGCTTTTATTTCTAATTTAATTTATTGTGTATATGCATTACCTTTATCAGGTTTGTGTCCGTGTTATGCTTTCTTCCTAAAAAGTTATTAAGGAGACTTTATTTTGCACTAACCACTCTAAAACAGTTTATATAATGTAGGATTATCTGCTGCTTGAGGGTTGAAGAAACTGTGAAACTGTCTGCATACCTTTATTTTTTAGACAATTGTCTTTATTTCTTCTAGAGTTACTGGTCCACTTAGTTTTTCTACCTATTCTAGGGCCAATTACAGTGATCTGTATTTTATTTCTAAATGCTTATTTAATCTAGGATTTTGCAGAACACCAGAATAGTTCCATAACTACTAAAGAAATTTAAATCATTCATCCCCACTTCAATGCACCAGAATCAGAATTGTACAGATGAGGTTTACCAAGCTTTCAAGAATATTCCTATATCATACAAACTATTCCAGAGACTAAACTCAATTTTCTAAGGCTAATATAATTATAACAAAGCAGAACGACAGTATACAAACATAAGTTTACTGATCAATATCACTTGTGAATATAGATGGAATGAAATGGTAACAAAGGGAATCCAATAGTAACTTAAAAAAAAACAACCAAAAACAAACCCCAAGACCAAGTAGTGCTGATCCCATTAATGCAAGATGATTCAACATTAAAAACAAAGTAGTCCTGGCTGGTGTGCTCAGTGGATTGAGCGCTGGCCTGCAAACTAAAGGGTTGCTCGTTCAATTCCCAGGCAGGAAGCATGCCTGGGTTGCAGGCCAGGTCCCTTTTGGAGGGTGTGGGAGAGGCAATCACACATTGATGTTTCTCTCTCTCTCTTTCTCCTTCCCTCCCCTCTCTCTAAAAGTAAATAAATAAAATTTAAAAAACAAACAAAATAAAACCATATACATATAAATTACCACATTAACAGATTAAGTAATCATATGATCATCTCAATAGACACAGAAAAAGCATTCAATAAAGTTCATTCTTGATTTAGAAACAATTATATACAGAAGGAACATCTTTAACCTGATAAAAGGTATCCACCAAACCCCCAGAAGAAATACCACATATAATGGTGAAACTTGAGAATTCCCATTATAGACAGAAATGATAGTCTCCTCAATTATTTGCCACTGTCCTAGTAAATATGCACTAGTAATTTTCTACTATGAGATGACAAGAAAACTACATTTCATGGACTCAGATTTTCACTTTCCTTTTAAAATTTTAATATTTCTGTAACTGGGTTATGTTTTATAACTTCTGTGATGTGACAGTAGAGTTGGCAGCATATTTTCTTTCTTAGTGATACATAAAACAATGCTGCAGTTTTCAGCTTTCCAATCTTTGCAGTAAAAGATATAATATGATACGTTTGGGATAGATTTTGAGTGTATCAGTCTCACAGGTGGGAAGTTACTGAGAAATTTTAGGTCGGGGAATAATATGATTGATTTACTTTGTAGAAGAATCATTCTGATATCTATATAGATCATAAAAATATAAGACTATAAATCAGGAAGGTCACTTGGGAGTTTCTGCACTAAGCCAGATGGCCTGGATTAAAATAATAGTGATAGAAATGATGAGAAGCAAAGCCTCAAGGTAATAAATGGAGTCTCAGAATTTTAACTGTGTAAACGGGGATGGGGGTCAGATTATTGCAGGGTAAATAGAAGTTAACGAAATGAACAAGGTGAGCCTACACAACTAGCTGTCCTGGAAGTCCACCTGGAAGATCGAAACCCATGTCCCAGCTGCAAGGAATTTTGGAATCTGATTGTCAAGTGGCACCTGATTAACAGGATTGATCCAGGGATACCAGCTAGAACTGCAGAATCTCTGCAAATTTGCCCTTTCCCTTTCTGGTTTACACTCCCCGGAGCTTCTCCTCCCCGAAAACAAGCACTCCAGTCTACTCTTCTTTGAGAAGAGACACTGGTGAGGTAAATGGGATCAAATGGACAACAGGGCTACATTCAAAATTGAGTTACAGGAGGGTGTTACTGTAATTTGATCTGAAAGCTGTATTGAAGTTAGAGGTAACCAGAATCCATTTATTCATTCAACACATTTTATTATACATACAATTTTCTTCAGGGTAGTGATGATATAGCAGTAAATAAAATAAAGTTTCTTCCCTGACAGCACTTACATTCCTACGGAAATTGATGATGGAAGTAAAGTTCATTTAGGGAACACTTACTGGGTGCCAGACATTTACTGTGTGTCCTAATACTTCAAATTAATCTCTAACCGAAAGACAACAGTATAGGTATGGTCCATCTTGTATATGAGGAAAGTAACACAGAGAGATAATCCTTCCAAAGGTTACATAATTAACTGGTGAAACTTAGATTCAAACAAATCTCAGGCCCACTATAATAGGGGCTTAATTTTTCAGCTTTAACTCATGATGGTAGAAAATGACTCTTCAGGCATAGAAAACATAAGATCCTTAACTGCTCCCTACCGTATTCAACCCATCTTATTTTTGTTCTTGATTTTTCCTTTTGTTATTCTTTGTTTCTCCCTACCTTTCACTTTTTTTAAATTTCAGATTCCCATCTCCCTCTTCAGCACGAAGCCCCAGACAACACTTGATTTTACCACCTTGTGTCAATCAAAGACAAGACAATAAAAGAGAAGATCAATCAAAAGAAAGAGGCCAAAGGATGAATGTCATGAACTCCAAATCTGTGCCTCAGCCTTGAAAAGGTTACAACTGTGTAACAAGTCTATCTTAGCAAGACAGGACAGGACGCTAGCTACTGCCGGAAGTGTTGAGCACTGAGAGGATGACTATCTGTGGCAGGTATCACCAAGAACTGATTACCGCATACTGCAAGGGATGACAATGGTCAGGTCACTTCTAAAATGGCTTCCAATTTTATAATCTATTAGTCTATGAAATTAGGAAAAACAAAATATGATCTTTATTTGAAATGGTATAAGATGCTTATGTAAACAGATTTTTAGAATTAAAAAAATTGGCAGCCTATGTTCCCATTTTTTATTTTGTTAAATAGGCATCTTAAACTGTACTAACCTGAATTACAAGCCTAGTATTTGAAAAGACTGCAAATTCAGAGAGTTGAAACTGATGTTAGATTCAGACATCTATTCTAAAACAGAGAAGTAGGAATCCTCGGATTATGTACTACTTACATTACTGTATCTATGGCATGACATAAATCTGAAGGCGAAAAGTTATATATAAATTAAACAGTTAAACATAGACATAGGTAATTATAATAAAGCAGTATTGCATAAAGGGAAAGTGAAATCCAGCTGACCTGAGGGTAGAAAGCTTTAATAGATATATTTTTTCAACATTTAATTCAGTAACTATGTAACAGTTAATTGTTCCTGAGAAAACTTAGCTTTATGAAATCTAAATAAAAATTTCTGTGTTGATTAGAAAAACATTTATAAAAATCTAAACAAAATCTTGGACTCTTATGTTGAACTCACTTTAAAATATGGCTAGCTGCTTGTGCTTATTTCTGTAAGATTTACTTTTACCCCCTTGTTTCATCATTTCTCCTTTGCTGGTATCCAGTAAAGCGATACAGTTGCCAAACTGAAAAAGAATCAATGAAAGATATACACGGCCATGGGCACCAGTGACTTAGGTTTAGATACCAACTTTAGCTGAGAGAAGAGAAAACCTAACCTAACAATTCTATCTTTAAAGATCAAATTGCTTTGGCAAATCTTCAGAAATGAGGAATATTATATAATACTCTCAGGCCTGAGTTTATCACTAAAAAGTTAGACTGAAATACTAATTCTATATTCTTTTTCAAAGTATACTTCAGAGAATTCTGGAACCTTTTTGGAAAAACCCATTTTTTTGTATTCTGACTACACTGTATGTTTCTTTTGCTAATGTAAAAATTTAAAGTCCCCCCAAAAGTGTTGGGGGTTCACCATTAACATCATATTAAATAAGGTAACAATTTGCATCAGATGTATGCAGAGACTGGTGAATTCTTGTCTCCAATAATATGATTCCGAAGTCCTTTAAACAAAACCACCCCAAGTCTGTCCATTTTTGGAAACATGCTGCCCTGGATGATAGTAAATTTTGTTTATAAAAATGGTAGCAGTTATGTAATTACATAATGAAGTATCACATCAATTATGTTAGAAATACAGAAAAGATACATCTGACTTACAACCACTCAGACGATCATCTACTTCTAGTTAATTTTCAGGATCACCCAAAAATATTATCTTAAACTCTATTTTTCTTGATGAGATTATTTAAACAACCATTCTCGATTGGTTAAATTTGGCTAAAAAGATTCTAGCATTCTGCAGATAGAGTTTGAAAGACTCTTTCAGAATCTAAGGAAAAGCAGACTAGAAGCAATATGCAAACCAAATAACATAGTATTTTTATTATCTACTTGTAATCTTCCCATATAAACATGTATGGTATTTGCAGTTGTGCCATTTAGTAAAATTAGGTGGGGCATTTTCTGTTACTTACAAATAACAGAATACAGTCCCTTGTGTATGCTCAATACACCATCAAAATTTAGCAAATGTATCATTTATCAAGAAACTAAATGGAGTGTTTACAATTAAGTACTTTCAAGAAGGAAAACTACCCAATTGGTCATTTAAGTAAACATACTCTAGAACAAGTACAATTCCATGTTAACAAAATTAATGCAAACCTCATTTAAGTTTGTTTTAATTAGTCATTATCAATAAAACCTAAAGTCTAAATTTTATGGATGCAATCTTATGTTTTACTAAATACACAATTAAACAAGAAAATTAGACTTAATCCCAGGAGTTCCCAATAAATAAAGCAAATCACAAGTAATAAGCAATGATTAAACTTGATAATTACAAAGTATTTTTCTTCCAGGAAGATATGTTTTAAAGAAACATGCTTAGTATGTTCCCAACACTCACTTCAAAGAAGCTAAAGCATAGACAGAAGGGGCAAGACACAGAGCAGAGGCTGAGAATGCAGGTTCCTTTCTTTCCAACTGTTGAATTTCTTTGTTGCTTTGTCTCTTGCAGCACACTGATAATCTTAGGTCCTTTCTGCGGGTCACACCCCACCCAAAGAATTTAATAGCCCATTTTTAGGCAGAAATAAAATGTATGCATGGCTTTTTACTTTTAATAGTAATCACCCTTTAACATGAAGTATACTAAACCACACTGAATATTATGTAAATTTCAATAGTCTAAATAGTCATTTTTCTCAGTTTTATGGTCCATATGAAACTTTTCTTTCATGCTTATAACAATAACACTTGTATGTTAACAGCAAACTATCCATTTTGAAAAGGTAGTAAAGGAAGAAAATGGAACTTGCCTGAAATTCACCATTCATAAAACCTCGGAAAAATATATTCCATACAGCTTTATACAAAATGATTTTATAAATGTCAAGAAATTTCCATAAAACAATAACTACTTATAATCTAAGTCTTTTCTAAAGCTACGACTGAGTTTTTTCCTTGATGTTCTCTTTTCCTAACATTTTCAAATACCTTTTGGGAAAGTGTCTAGTGCAGCGGTTTTCAAACCTTTTGGAACACAACCCACAGAAAGAAAATCATTTAATATTACATGACCATATCCACACATTAACATATGTAATTAAACAGAAGCTTCGTGAAACAATAATTGTCCTTAATGCATACAATAAACTCTGATACTTTCTCTATAAATAAATAAATAAAAAGGTTGGTTGTATTATGTGATTTTCTGGCTCACTTATGGCTTACAATCTGCAATTTAGAAATCACTGACCTAGTTGGAAAAAAACCCTAAATTTAGCCGTCCAGCTTTGTTACAGCTATTGAAGTAACTCGACTGAGTCACGAATTAACCTCTGCGTTGCTCAGTTCTTCCATTTACCAGCTGCACCATTCATGCGCACAACAAGGAAACGCACCACAAACTAAAAACATGATCATGAGGAAACACTGGCATTAGTAAACAAAACTAATAACCAAATAAGGCAATCTTTAACTCAACCATAAAAACATCAGTTCCAAAATACTGCAGTAATTCATAATGCTACCATCAATACACAGTAACATGCCTTAATAAAATAGGCCCTATGAAATTAAGTTTTAGTCAATGGCTCACTTCTGAGAGTTCGATGTTATTTAATCTAATGGTTGCTAAGACACCAGAATATCCTTCACAAGGACAGTTAAAGCCCCATCAGGTGATTCCAAGTTACCCACTATAATTAAAATAAACTGCAGGGCAGCAGCACTATCAGACTGTTAAGAAAGTAAGTCAGATTAAAGCTTTGAAATAGCTCCGGCATCTTTTGAAGATGTTTAGCAGTGGTCCCCTGGGGTATTTCGTATTTCACATCATGTACTACACACAGCAGCACATCTCCACTGGGATACTCCCAAGGGAAATCTCTGAAGAGATTTATTTTCTAGGAAATTTTACTATGGCATAAAAAACTACTTTGAACTGGTTCAGGGCAGGGGTGACCAACTAGCAAATAGTTGCAACACTACAAAACACTCCAAATTTCATATTCAACCACGTAATTAATCATGAATGAAAAACAAAACCATAATGCAATGTTATATTATAGTATATCACAATTAATATTATACTCCACTTAGTGCAATAAGACAAAAATACAACCCTATGTGCCTGGCAGTTCCAAGTTAACTATCACTATGATAAAACCATTAAAGTAGTAATTAAAATGAAATTTTGGGCATCAGATATTGAAAAAAGTAGAACACGTTAATGACCATATGAGGGCTTGATATATATAATAACAAAAATTAATGGCAAACAGGCAGTCACATTAAATACTACTTTACTTTCTATTAAGTTCCTTAGAAAACAGGTCAAAAGCCCCAGTCTCTAATACTGAGTCTAATTTAAGTGTAGCCCATTTCTATGGTCTGTCTGATATGGTGGCGTGACTATTTTCAACAAAAAGCATAAAATTCAGCCAACACTGATTGCACTAATAAATTAAAAATGAACAACTACTTGCTAGAAATTATTTCTATCTATTATTGTGAAATTATTGTGACTGGAGATGAACTGGTCAGTTGCTATATAAAAGTGAAATATAAGAGTTGCAAATTCAGAACAGCTGGTATGTTAAGGAAAAGGTAAAGTAATGCCCCCTTATCTACAAAGAATAATTTACACAGGAGAGACTTTAAGGTGTTTTTGAAAAAAGTGAGGGTTGTAAATGAACAATGATGGAGACTTTCTCACTTTAAGATTAAAGAAAATGGTTGAAAAGTTAATGACATGGAGAACATCAGAATGAATAAGTGAAGGGCGAGGAAAGAGGTTTCGCTGGGAAGAACAAAAATATTGGGTAGAGGAAGAGTTTGGTAAGAGAATAACAGATCAATAGCATTAGCTGAATGTTCTCTGAACCAACTGGTAACAGCAGTGTCCTTTTAGGTAGAAAGAGAGAGGCTGCCGAAAGGATTAAATTGTAGTATGAAGAGAAGTTTTCTGTACTGTTCCACCATAGCAGATATAAGACAGTAAAAAAAGAAAAATATGCAACAGAGTATATACACATATGAGTCTGCAGATTTGGTGAAGCATCAGGTAATATCAAAAACAACCTATAGACAATAACTGTGGAAGGCACTTTGTTTTGGTTATAAATTAACTAGTTCATTCATTCAACAACATAAGCAATATTGTATATATACATTATGTATATGGCTAGACATTTCGAGGGATACAATTATTAAGCCACACTCCTTGCCTCAACAGCTAATAATCAAATAGAGAACATATTAACAAAACTACTAAGTGCCCAACAGGCAGTTCAAAAGATGTTAGAAGTAAAAAAATTCTTATTTCTAGGTATGGTAAGAGGAGGCTCTGCAGGAGTGGAGCTTTAATGGAAGAAGAGAATTTCAGTGCTGGAGATGAAGGTAGGAGGGGTAAGCTCTAAGTTGGCTGAAAACTAAATACAAGAAATAGAAGGAAAGAAGATTGGAGCCAGACTCTAATGTCAGTTTTCACTTCAATTCCCAAATATCAGCATGCACATATATTTGACAGTGTTTACAAATTTTTAATTTATCACAGAATGGAGGCCTTCTGGTCAAGAAGGAAGCGTAGGAAAACATGGCTCACCTCCTCACACAACCACAGAGAAAATACGACCAGACTACAAAACAATTATCACCCAGAGTCATCAGAAAATTGAGGTGTACAGAAGTCCAACAACCAAGGAATGAAAGAAGTCACATTCATGGGACCCATAGGAGGGGTGGAGATGAGGAGATGTGAGGAGAGGTGTGGAGGCACAATGAGCGATGGTCCCACATCCACATGTGGTGGATAAAAATCAGGAGGGACACCTCAGGAGGGCGAGATTCCAACCTCACACAAGACCACCCAGCCCAGGGTTCTAGCACTAGGAAGACCAGTCCCCATAATTTCTGGCTCTAAGAACCTGTGCAGGTTGGGGAGGTGGAAGAAACTGAAGGATTCTCATGAATCTCCTCTTAAAGGACCTGCAACAGACTTAGGACTTACACAGATTCACTCCCTCTTGGCTACAGCACCCAGGCAGTAGCTGAAAGGGCACCAGAAGCATACAGGGAGAAAATGAAATGTCTGGCGTGAGGGCGAGTGTGGGGAAACAGTCTCCTCCAGGACAAAACTCCAGAAGCCAGGCAGCAGTACTGCTTCCTTTCTGAGCCCTTGCGCACACAGAGCCACAGAGTGGCCACACCATATTGGAGACTCCATCAACCTGGTTCACATGCTTCCCCGCCTTGGCAATTACCTAAGGCATTGCCCCACCCAGTTTACTGTGTGCTTGTCAACAATAGGGGGTCACTACTAAGACAGGGGGTCAAAGCAGCTCTAGTTAAGAGAAACAAACATGGAGAGGTTGCCAAAATGAGGAGACAAAGAAATATGGCCCAATTGAGGGAACAGATCAAAACTCCAGAAAAAGAACTAAACAAGATGGAGGTAAGCAATCTATCAGGAGCAGAGTTCAAAACACTGGCTATTAGGATGTTCAAGGAACTCACTGGGCACTTCAAGAACACAGAAAAGACACAGGCAGAAATGAAAGTGACACTAAGTGAAATAAATATTTACAGGGAATCAACAGTGGAGTGTATGAAGCTGAGAATCAAATCAATGCTTTGGAACCTAAGGAAGAAAAAAACAATCAGAACAGCAAGAAGAAAAAAGAATAAAAAAAAATGAGGATAGGCTAAGGAGTCTCTGGGACAACTTCAAATGTACCAACTTTCACATCATAGGGATGCCAGAAGGAGAGAAAGAGCAAGATATTGGAAACTTATCTGAAAAAAATAATGAAAGAAAACTTCCCTAATTTGGCAAAGGAAATAGACATACAAGTCCAGTAAGTATAGAGTCCCAAAGAAGGATGCAAAGAGGACCACACCAAGACACATCATAATTAAAATGCCAAAGATTAAAGGTACAGAGAGAATCTTAAAAACAGAAAGAGAAAAGCAGATAGTTACCTACAAAGGTATTTCCATACAAATGTCAGCTGATTTCTCAAAAAAAAAAAACTTTGCAGGCTAGAACGGACTGGAAAGAAGTATTCAAAGTGATAAAAAACAAGGATCTACAACCAAGACTGCTGTATCCAGAAAAGCTATCATTTAGAATGGAAGGGTAGATAAAGAGCTTCCCAGACAAGGTAAAGCTAAAGGAGTTCATCATCACCAAACCTTTTATTTTATTAAACGTTACAGGGATTTAAGAAAAAGATGAAGAAAACTATGAACATTAAAATGGCAATAAATTTACAACTACCAACAATTAAAGGTAAAAAACAAACTAAGCAAACAAGCAGAACAGAAACAGAATCATAGATATGGAGATCATTTGGAGGAATATCAGTTGGGAGAGGGAAGGGGTAGATTGAGGGAAAAGGTGCAGAGATTAAGAAGTACAATTGATACATACAGAATAGACAGGGGGATGTTAAGAACATGTAGGAAATGGAATAGTAAAAAAAAACTTATACGCATGACCCATGGAGAAGAACTAAGGCGGGGGGGATGACTGCCAGAGTGAATGGGGGTACTGGGTGGAGGGAGCAAAGGGGGAAAATGGGATAACTATAACAGCATAACAAATAGAATATAGTTAAAAAGTTTATCACAGAATGTTGCCTAGTAAAAAAAAATTAACTTAACTTGAATTTATTTCAGAAACTGCACCCAAAATAAAACCCATTACTAAATTTAGAGAGTTTTATAGAAAATAGCCAGTTCTACTGAAAGATGCCACAGAAGCAATGAATTGACTGGTGGTCACAACAGAGCCACTGGTAGAGAAAAGTTTTCATCATGCCCTTACCAAATTGCTGTTTATTTATTTTGATATTGAATTTACTGGGCTGACATTAGTTAATAAAATTATATAGATTTAATGTGTACACTTGTATAATATATCGTGTTTACCACCCTAACTCAAGTTTCCTTCCGTCACCTTTTATCCCCACTATACCCTTTTTGACCTACCCCTACCACCACCTCCCCCCAGTAATCACCAGCTTGCTCTCTACAAGTATGCCTCTATTTTCCTTGTTCATTTCTTTTGCTCATTAGATCCCACATATGAGTGAAATCATATGGTAATTGTCTTTCCTGACTGGCTTATTTCACTTACCATAATGCTCTCCAGGTTCATCCATGCTCTCACAAAGGGTAAGATTTCCTTCTTTTAAAAACATTTTTTTTTTTATGGTGAATAGTATGACATTGTGTAAATTGCTACAGATTTTTTATTCACTCATCCAGTGATGGGCACTTGGGCTGCTTCCAAATCTTGGCTATAGCAAATAATGATGCAATGAACCTAAGGGTGTGTATATATATATACTTTTGAATCAGTGTTTTGGGTTTCTTTAGGTAATTTCCAGAAATGAAATTGCTGGGTCTTAAGGCAGGTCCAGTTTTAATTTTTTGAGGTAACTCTACTCAGCTATCCACAATGGCTGCACCAATTTGCATTCTCACCAAGAGTGTCTGAGGGTTCCTTTTTTGCCACATCCTTGCTAACACATGCTGTTTATTGATTTATGAGTCACTCTTACAGGTATGGAGTGATAGCTCACTGTGGTTTCAATTTGCATTTTTCTGATGATTAGTGACATTGAGCATCTTTTCATATGTCTATTGGATATCTGTATGTCCTCTTTGGAGAAGTAGCTATTCAGGTCATTTGCTCATTATTAATTGGATTGTTTGGGGTTTTCTGGTTTCAAATTTTATCAGTTCTTTATAAATTTTGAACATTAACCACTTATCAGATGTATCACTGGTGAATATGTACTGCCATTCAGTGGGTTTTCTTTTCACTTTGTTGATGGTTGCTTTTGCTGTGTATAAACATTTTAGTTTAATGTAGTCCCATTTTCTTTTGTTTCCCTTGCCAAAGGAGATGTATCGGGAAAAATATTAACACAAGAAATGTCTGAGATTTAACTGCCCATGTTTTCTTCTAGGGTTTTTATATTTTTCAGTGTCTTAAATCCATTTTGAGTTTATTCTTGTGTATACTTTAAGAAGGTGGTGTAGTTTCATTTTTTTCACTTATCTGTCCAGCTTTCCCAACATCATTTATGGAATAGACAATCTGTGCCCCATTGTGTGTTTTGCCTCCTTTGTCAAATATTTTTTTTATCCTCACTTGAGAACATTTTTTAAATTGCTTTATAGAGAGAAAGGAAGGGAGAGAAACAGATGTGAGAGAAAAACATTGACTGGTTGTCTCCTGTATGCTCCTGGATTGGGGACTGGACCTGCAACCTAGATATTTGCCCTGACCAGGTAACAAACCTGCAACTTTTCAGTTTCAGGACAATGCTCCAACCAGCTGAGCCACACCAGCCAGGGCTTCTTTGTCAACTATTAATTGACTAAAATGGTGTGGGAATGTTTTTGTTCTATTTTGTTCCATGTATCTATAAGTCTGTTTTTATGTCAGTACCATGCGGTTTTGATTACTACAGCTTTGTAGTATAGTTTGATCAGGTAGCATGATTCCTCCAATTTTGTTCTTCTTTCTGAAGATTTCTGTGGCTATTTGGGGTCTTTTATGGTTCTAGATAAATTTTTGGAATACTTTTTCTAGTTCTGTGAGATACATCATTGGTGTCTTGATAGGAAGTGGGTTGAAACTATAGATTGCTTTGGGTGGTATGCACATTCTAATGATGTTAATTCTCCCTTATCCATGCACATGGTACATGCTTCCATTTATTTGTATGTATTCACTTCATTGTCTTTCTTCAGTGTCTTGTAATTTTTTAAGTACAGGTCTTCTATATCCTTGGTTAGATTTATTCCTAGGTACAAGTATTTAATTCTTTTTGAAGTAACTGTGAACAGGGTTGCTTTCTTAGTTTCCTTTTCTGATAGTTCATTATTGGTATAAAAATGCAACTGATTTCTGGATATTTATTTTGTATCCTGTTACTTTGCTAAATTCATTTACTAGTTATAGCAGTTTTTTTCTGTAAAATCTTTAGGGTTTTCTATATACAGTCTCATGTTATCTGCAAATGATGAGTTTTATTTCCTCCTTTCCAATTTGGATGTTTTCTAGTTCTTATCTGATTACTGTGGCTAGGACTTACAGTACTATACTGAATAAGAGTTGTGAAAGTGGACTTTCCTGTCTTCTTCCTTATGTTAAGGGAAATGTGTATAGTTTTTGCCCAATAATATGATGTTGGCAGTGGGTTTGTCATACATGGCCTTTATTATGTAGAGGTATGTTCCCTCTGTATCCACTTTGTTAAGAGTTTTTATAAATGGGTGCCAGATTTTATCAAAAGCTTCTTCTGCATCTATTGATATAATCACATGGTTCTTATTTTTCATTTTCTTTATGTGGTACAACACATTTATTGATTTGCAGATATTGTACCAAGCTTGCATCCCTGAAATAAATCCCACTGGATCATGGGTTATGATCTTTTTAATGTATTGTTGGACCTGGTTTTCTAATACTTTGTTGAAAATTTTAGCATCTATGTTCATCAGGAATATTAGCCTATAACTTTCTTTCAATTTAGTGTCTTTATCAGGTTTTGGAATTAGGATAATGCTGGCCTCATAAAATGACTTGGGAGTCATCCCTCCTTTTAAATTTTTGTAATGGGTTAAGATAAATAGGTGTTAGCTCTTCTTTGAATGTATGATAAAATTAAAGCCATTGGTCCAAGTCTTTTGTTTGTTAGGAGTATTTTGATTACTGCTTCAATTTCACTAGTTGTGATCAGCCCATTCAGATTCTGTGATTCTTCCTGATTCAGTTTTAGAAGACTGTATGTTTCTAAGACTGTGTTTCTAGGAATTTACCCATTTTGTGCATGTTGTCCACTTTGTTGTCATATAGTTGTTCATAGTATTTTCTTACAATCCTTTATATCTCTTTGTTGTCAGTTGTTACTTCTCTTTCATTTCTGATTTTATTTATTTGTGTCCTTTTCTTGATAAGTCTGGTTAAAGGGCAATCTGTCTTTATCTTTTCAAAGACAGGTCTGTTCCATTGATCTTTTGTATTGTTCTCTTAGACTTGATTTCATTTATTTCTGCTCTGATCTTTATTATCTCCTTCATTCTACTCACTTTGGGCTTTTTTTTGGGGGGGGGTCTGTTCAAATTCCTCTATGTATAAAGTTATATTTGGGAATTTTCTTATTTCTTGAGATAGACCTTTAATGCTATGAATTTCCCTCATAAGACTGTTTTCCTTTTGTCCCATGGATTTTGAGTTGTTCTGTTCTTCTTTTCACTTGTTTCAAGGTATCTTATTTTAATGCCCAGCCAAGCACATGCTTATTGATTTTAGGGAGAGGTTAAGGGAGGAAGAGAAAGGGAGGAACATTGATGGAAGAAATATAGATCAGCTGCCTCTCATACATATCCCAACCAGAGACTGAACCCACAATCTACATATGTTCCCTGACCAAGAATCAAACCTGTGATCTTTCACTTTATAGGACAACACTCCAACCAACTAGTCTACACTGGCCAGGGCTCAAGGTATCTTTTGATTTCTTCCTTAATCTTATTGTTTAGTAACATGTCATTTAGCTTACATGTATTTTTGTTTTTCAGGGTTTTTTTTTTCTTGTGATTGATTTCAAATTTCGTACCATTATGGTCAGAGAAGTTGCATGAAATGATTTTAGTCTTCTTAAATTTATTGAGACTGGTTTTGTGTCCTAATGTATGGTCTATCCCAGCAAACGTTTTATGTGCATTTGAAAAGAATGGATATTCTGCTAGTTTGAGTCAAAATATATTTGGAAGATATCCATTAAATCCATTTGATCTAGTGTGTCATTTAAGGTCACTATTTCCTTATAAATTTTCTATCTGGAAGATCTATCCATTGATGTCAATGGGGTGTTAAAATCCCCAGCTATGGCAGTATTAATGTTAATCTCCCCCTTTATGTCCACTAAGATTTGCTTTAAATATGTAGGCACTCCTATGATGAGTGTATAAGTGTTCGCAAGTGTCATATCCTCTTGTTGGATTGCTACCTTTATCATTAAGTAGTGTCCTTCTTTGCCTCTACCATTAGCCTTTGTTTTAAAGTCTGTTTTGTTAGATGTAATTATTGACACCCTAGCTTTTATTTCCATTTGTATGATGGAAATTTTCATCCCTTTCCATTTTCCATCCCTTTACTTTTAGTCTCTGTGTATCTTTGATTCTGAAGTTGGTATCTAGCAGACAGCATATCTGTGGGATTATTTCCTTATCCATTCAGCTACCCTAAATTTTCTGACTGGAACATTTAGGACATTTACATTTAGAGTGATTACTGATAGGTATATATTTATGGCCATTTTATTCCTTTAACTATGTACCTCTGTTTCTTCTGCTCCTTATTCTTCAGGTAGGTCCTTAAACATTTCTTGTAATGCTGGTTAGGTGGCAAAACAAACAAACAAACCAACCAACCTAATGAAGTCCTTAACTTTTTGTGTTTGGGAAGCTCTTTACTTCTCCTTCAGTTTTAAATAATAGCCTTGCTGGGTAGTGTTGGTTACAGGTCCTTGCTTTTCATCACTTTTAAGTCTTTCATGCCAGTCCTTTTGGCCTGAAATGTTTCTGTTAAGAAATCAGCTGAGAGTCTCATAGGAGCACTCTTGTGGGTAACTGTCTTTGTCTTGTGGCTTTTAAGATTCTCTCTGTCTTTAACCTTTGCCATTTTAATTATGATATGTCTTGGTGTGGGCCTTTTTGGGTTGTTTGGGCCTCTCTGCACTTCCTGGACTTGTGTGTCTCTTTCCTTCACCAGGTTAGGGAAGTTTTCTGTCATTATTTCTTCAACAGAATCTTAATCCTTTGCTCTTTCATCTCCTTCTGGTACCCCCTATGATGTGGATATCGTTATACTTCATGTTGTCCCAAAGGTCCCTTAAAACTATCCTCATTTAATTTTTTTTTCTTTTTGCTGTTCTGATTGGGTGTTTTTTTCTATCTTGTATTTCAAATTGCTGATTCAGTCCTCTGCTGCATCCAACCTACTGTTTATTCCTTATAGTGCATTCTTCATTTCAAATGTTGTATTCTTCATTTCTGACTAGTCCTTTTTTTATGGTATCTATGTCTTTTTTCACACTGTTGAGCATCCTTATAACCATTACTTTGAACTCTGTATCTGATAAATTGCTTGCCTCCATTTCACTTAGCCCTTTTTCCAAAGATTTCTTGTCCTTCCATTTGGGGCCTGTTTCTTTGTCTTCCCATTTTGACTGCCTCATTGTGTATGCTTCTAGTATTAGATAGATCTTCTGTGACTCCCAGACCTCTTTGGATGGCCTTATGTTGTAGGTGCCCTGTGGGGTCCAGTAGTGCAATCTTGTTCAACTGAGCTGTTGTTCTAGGAATGTCCTTTGTGTGGGTTATAAGGGCCCTACTGTTATAGTTGAGCCTCAATTGCTATTGGCTGGGTCATGCCTGGGACTGACCAACAGGCTGAATCCTGACCACAGTGTAAAAGCTGCTGTGCAGGCACTGAGCACACGAAACAGAATCCACCTCAGCAGGGTTTGGTGCCTGCCAAGATCTCTCATTGGACATGCTGCTTGTGAAGCTTATTGGATCCTGCTTCTGATGTTGTCTGAAGCAGGCCACGTGTGGTTCTGAGTCTCTTGTAAGGCACTGTGGTGTGGGCAGAAGCTGCTTATGACTGGCCCCAAGCACCCTGTTTCGAGCTATCTCAATATGGCTTTTCTGTAAATTCTTAGTTATAAGACTTCTCTTCACTAGTCTTCAGTTGGTTATTCAGGATGATTGTTCTATAACATAGTTGTAATTCCAGTTTGTTCCTGGCAGGACATGAGTGTAGCTGCTACCTATACTAGTGCCACCTTGGATCTTGCCAATGTGCTTTTAGTTCAATACAGGAATACCACATTTTTAGATGTGTTCAGACACTACTGTCAAAACAAACTTTGGTTGCTTACACAAAAGGTATCAAATATGATTTGGATGCTTCACGTCTTTTTATTTCACTGGACTCAGAAAACTACCAAACTCAATCCAATCAGCCTAATGGACTTCAAACCTTTCCTTATTTTGAGTCACTTAAACATATCTTTATTTGAAGTTTTCATTATGATTTCACACTTAGTTCCTCTTTATAATACCAGGTAAAACTTCTTCATAGTCCTTAACCCAACATTCCTATTTTATATAAGCAGGTAACTTGCAGGGGAGAAAACCTGTAATAACTTGTCCCATATGACTTTCACTGGAGCCTCTGTTTACTCATTTACATAGGAAGGTAATTCTATGTATCTACTCCTTGTGTCAAGGTGTCCAGATATTTAGCTCAAGGATTATTGTGGATGTTTCTGTAACAGAGTTTTGGATAAGATTAACATTTAAATTGGACTGTGAGTAAGCAGAGTACCCTCCATAATGTGGGTAGGCCTCATCCATTGATTGGAGAGCTTAATAAAAAAAGACTGACCTACCCCAAAAAGAAGGAATTCTGCCAGCAGACTGCCCTTGAAGTCAACTGCAACTCTTCCCTTGGATCCCAGCCTATTGGCCCATCTAACTTATACATAGATAGATACTTTAATGTTGTAAAAGTAAAAAGTTCAGTTTGGATTCTTAAATTAACTTACAAATTTTTGTGAGATAATTTTGTTTGTTTCCTCTCCAACTCATTTTCCTTAAAACATCCATACATATACACTTATTACCACCTTCAGTCCAACAAGGGTTCCAGAATTTAAAATCTCTATTTCCCATCAAGGATGACAGACCCCAATTACTGATGTGTTACTGTGTAATGATTCATAGTGATAAAATCTTCATTTACTAAATACAGTTATAAAGTGTTAAAGTTCAAATTCACATATCAAACAAAAAAACTTCATAACTCTACCATCTAAAACCAGTATTTTTACACAAAATAAAGTCAATTTTATTAAACAAAGTCTTCATTAACATTTTGGGATATTACTGAAATTGTGTTTTCCGGGAGTCTGTGTCAATGATCCAAATTAGTACAAAGTTTCTTGTGGCAAGTCAGCAACTCAACAACTGGTTAAATTCATAACACTAGAAATCTAGGAAGATATGTTAAGGTCAGTATTGCTACATTTCATCTAAAACAGTCTGAAAAGGAGCAAAAATATAATTATTAATTATATTTGTTCTTATAGGGTAAATATTTCATCTGCAAATAACAAATATTTGAAAGGGGTATAAAAAGTCATGTTTTACATCTTCTGAAGAGTATCCTTCAGTAAAAATGCTTTATTAATACATATATTAATATCTCATGTAGCTACAGCTGAAAAATTGTACAATATCTAAACACCGAAATTTAATTTTCAGTTGGCAGGAAAGTTGGCACATTTTTATAAAAACATGAAAATGAATTTTCCTTTAGAAACCGAAGAATAATTCACAAGTTAGACCTGAACCAGTGAGATGCAGATTAGGGGCAGAGGTTATCACTTAAATGACACAATGTTTCAGTGGGCCTTGTATGTCTGGGAGGAATAGAAGGGTTAGATGTCTAGGAACAGCACTAAGAAATCACACACAGACAGTACAAGAAATCTCACTTCAAATAGGAAAATCAAAGGAGGTAACAGTACACAAATAATATATTGCAGTTTGGAAAACATTTTGGACAAAGAGACTACTGAACAGATAGCAGTGGCGTATCAAGAAGGGTAGAGCAGTAGGAGTGGTTTGCCTCAGCTGAACAGAAACATTTTATCACTGATATGTTCAGAACTGCTGGCATACGGTGACAATAAGAACTACTGTTAGTCTGTTTCATTATTATCTTAAAATTATCTACAGATAGGGCCTTCACTGCTTGTACCCTGGGTGTACTGTTCCCAGGACCCCCAACTCTTAGTATAGCACTAACAATAGAGGTGACTGAAATGACCTGTTTTATACTATCCCTATGTCAAAGAGGACTTGTTTAAGCTACATCAACAAAAAGCTTTCCCAAAAGAGAGGTAAAAGAAATTAGACTTCATAATTATTTTTACTACTGTAGTTAATACTACTTACTGTAAGTGGTTCAAGTATATTATACATTAACATAAAAACTTAAATACTGGTTTAAAAATCAGTTTGTATTCATCTTACTCATCTAATAAACATGTATTTTAATGAAAAAAATTAATTTACAGTAAAATGTAACATTATCTTAACATAATTAACTATACAGGGAAAATAAAAGCCCTTTAGCCCAGATTTTATTCCTTTAGAGATCATAAGAAAGGTTAGTAGCTCAAAAGTAGTAATAGTTTTCCCCTATGTTGATTTCACTGCCTAAAAGCTGAAATTTTCAGCTATGAAAGCCTAAAAAATTTCTCATTTCTGTTCTGTAAATCCACTATTTGTAAATAAAACACTCTAATTCTAATAAATACAAAATTTGCAGAGGTAAAAAAGTTCTTTCAATGAAATTTCTGATGTGCTATCGGTCTTAGTCTAAATGCTTTCTAGGGATGAGAAGCGGAGATGAAATAACTCCCATTAAATGTATTTCAGGGAGATTTACTAAAGATAGATGGAATATGATACTACAACACCTGATCTGAAGGCCGGAGATTGAATGCATTAAATATAAAGCAGCTTGGAAAGAATATCCGCATGAGGGGCAGATCAGCTTCACCTCAAAGTCTACAGGTTTTTTTCCTATACACATGAGTAGAGACCAAATAATTTCCAGCACTGTGTTTTTAACTGTATGAAATGAAGGCACTGCTATAAACCTTACTATAGTTACTACCTTGACTACCTATCAAAAGCATAACAATGTAATTGTGCAAGAAGGAAGGGGAATCTGAAGTTTAAATAATTTAAATCTATTAAGATTTAATGAACAATGCACAATTTAACGAACAATTTCATATTAGATGGGTAAAAGGAAGGCATAGACTATTTTGCCATGCAAGATAAAAATAAAAAAGCCAATTCTGAAGTTTCTAAATTGTTAAAATTTAATGCAATTTAACATGGCAAGGCTTCTCAATGATGTACTCAGTTTTTATTAATAAAGGCTTAGTGGCCTTAACACTGCTACTAATATAGTAAAATTAACATCTCCTCCGAAAGTTTTATTTTCAGGTTATTCATAAATATGTCAATTTCTAGAGTGTCCCTAGCATCTACTAATTAACATAAAGCAAGCCAATACTTTACTTACAGACTTTAAAAAAACAAAAGCTTAGGAAAAAAAGTGTGCCCTCTGACCTCTTCACTTCAGTAGACGATAGCCAGTGTGCATCAGAGAAGCAGGACACTTTATATAAAGAGCTTAAGACAGGCTATGTTTTCAAACTGCACCACTCCCACTCCCTCTGTAAGGTTTACAAGCCTGTTTAGCATCCATATCTAGACATGACTAGAAAATAATCCAAATAAAATACATCTTCATAGTTTAAACCTAACTACGTATCAACTTACCAAATCCCTGTGCAACACCCAGTTAGCATGCAGGTAGTGAATCCCATCTAGGATCTGATACAGTAACGACTTCACCATTCCTCGAGGTAACTGAACTGGCTTCTTGTTTGCTTTAGAAGCTCTGTGAAACTTGATTATATGCTGAAAAAAAGAAAAATATCAGAAGATGCTTAAAAAAGAAAAGAAAGATAATTTGATGTGCACAGGGTCTGGCAGAAGTAACACCTTTGAGTGTGGTTGGAAGGGTACGTGAATGTCTTGCATGAGACTGACAGCAATTTGAACATTTCACCTAAATGTCATATGGTGTGCTCAAGTGTGATATTGTCATGTTACAGAATTACACGCTTGTGATTTTGTGATAAAAGATTTTTATGTAATATAAAAGGGGAGATATTTGTGCCAGATTTTGTATAATATTTCCTAACAGAAAAAGAAACACATAGGGATGCCCAAAGATACTGAACATACAATTTCACATTCTGCCGAATAACAGATGACTTACTTATAAACTTCCTAATAACTAGAGTTAAAATTTCATTTCTTAAGCACATGATAGTGCCTCAAAAAAAAAAATGATTACCACAGATAAGTAGGAAATAAAGTGATTTTGTTTTTAAAGTATAATTAAAAATTTACCTTTTAGCATACTTAACCCTTGTTTATCTGGTAGAAAATTTTCTAAAACAATCATTTTTTTTTGTAGTGATTAAATGAAAAGAAAAATACAGAACAAATTTCAAGAGATACTGCTGGCTGGTTGACATAGCATAGATGTGGTGCCTATTTGTGATATATGGGTTATAATGAAAACAAATGGGAAAATATTTCAATAAAATCTATGGAAGCACAAAGAAATAACATGTAAATTACCTATTCTCACTGGAAATATTTAGAAATATGATAGATTCATATTTTTTTTCAAAAATCCTGTACCATCCATCAAAGCTTTTGAAGTATAGTCTTAGTGGACATCCAGGAAAATACAATACCACTTTATAAACAGAAACCTCACTTTATAAATAAGTGTACCTTGACAGAGATAAGATCCAATGTTTCAAACTCTCTTGATGGGTTCTCTTCATTTTAGTTAAAGCACTCTCAAACTACAAGAAAATCTGGAAGTCAGGTGCAGTCAACTGTGCTATGTGCACCACTGGGTATATGCCTGGCATCAAATATGCACAAGAGCAAACTCTTGACTAGTATTTTATTTGTGAATGAAAATTAAGCATGTTCTTGAAATTAGTAAACATAATTAAAATAGGAGTGAGATATTTAATATTATAGGTTAAAATTTTTACTTACTATTTTCTTATGACACAGAAAGCAGAACATGGATAAAGAATAACTAATGATTAATGACTGAGAGAGTTTTACTTTCCAAAGAAAAAATATACTGCAAAGACTACATGGTAGGAAGGTCAAGTATACCAGTCAGTGCATATGTAGTCTGATAATTAATCTATATTTTATTAGCAACATTGTATTCTTTTAATTTCTTTCTCAGTTACTTTTTTTTCAAAGTATTTAAGAACAGGCAAACAAAATAATAATTACCAAAAAAATGATGTGATCTAGTCTGAGTAGCTCTCAGAGCTTAATACAAATAAATTAAAATATATCATCTTTTAAAATACTGTAAAAATGAAAGAAACACATATGGAAGGGAGGTGAGATAATCAATTGTCATCATATATACTTCTTCAGTTAATGCTTTCATTAGGGTATCACAAATTACTTTTTTTAATTTATAAATATTTACTGAACAACAATGGATTTTAACACTATACAAATGATACAACCAAGGAGAGAGAAGCTATTTCTTTTCTTTTTTATTCTTGTTTATTCTATTACAGTTGTCCCAAATTTTCCCCCTTTGCCCTCCTCCATCTCACCCCACAGTCCATCCCCACACTGTTATTCATGTCCATGGGTCATTCGCACATATTCCTTGACTAGTCTCTTCCCCGTCTCTCCACCATGTCCCCCTCTCCTCTTTCCTTTGGCAGCTGTCAGTCTGTTCCATTTCCATGTCTCTAGTTCTGTTTTGCTCATTACTTTATTTTGTTCATTAGATTCCTCTTATAAGTAATGCCACATGGTATTTGTCTTTCACTGACTAGCTTATTTCACTTAGCATAATAGTCTCCAGTTCCATACATGCTGCCACAAAGGGTAGGAATTCCTTCTTCTTTCTTTCTGCTGCATACTATTCCATTGTGTAAATGAACCAGTTTTTTAATCCATTCATCTACGGATGGACACTTAGGCTGTTCCCAACACTTAGCTCTCATAAACAGCACAGCTATGAACATTAGGGAGCACAGGCTCTTTTGAATTGGTATTTTGGGTTTCTGAGGGTATATTCTCAGCTGTGGAACTGCTGGGTCATAAAGTAATTCCATCTTTAATTTTTTGAGGAAGTTACAAGTTACTTTTTTTTACCAACAATTTATAATTACAAAAAGTTATAGTGGTGACATTTCTTGTATGTTATTTTTATTACAGGGCTATATAACAAATATGAGGTATGCATGTCATGGAATTTCACCAACACCTAAGTAATTTTTTAAATGACTCTTTTAACTACAACTATTTTTTGGTTACCCTCTGCTGCCTTATACTCTAGCTCATTCATCTCAATATTCCAATTACATTTAGAAAATAAAACAAAGCAGTAGGTTTTCGCAAACCCAATTATCATTGGATTTTTACTAAAATGGACATTAAAAGTACTCATTTGGCTTAAATGAGTATTACCAAAATGATGACAAAGCCAGTGCTGACTGCCTATACACATCTGGCAACATTACATGCAATAAAATTTCAAAAGTATAATTATTATACCTTCATGTAAAATGAAATATTATGTACTAGCATTCCAGGACATCATGTTGAATTGTATTATCTTCTATGCTCAACTATGTTTTACTACAAATCATGTTTATAAACCAGCCTGGAAATTTCCTCATAAATTGGGATTATATTATTTGATTTCATGTTAGGTCATGTGGGTTAAGTGTTCAATTCAATGTTGGCATCTGATTTAATAAACTTTTATTGAAAGAATCCTCATTTGATTTGATTCTTTAAAAAATATATTTTATTGATTATACTATTAGAGTTGTCCCATTTTTTTCTCCCCTTTATTCTGCTCTGCCCTGTATCCCCTCTCCCACCATCATTCCCCCACCTTAGATCATGTCCATGGCTCATACACATGAAGTTCTCTGGCTTCTTCATTTCCCATACTACTCTTAATCTCCCCCCATCTATTTTGTACCTACCATTTATGCTTTTTATTCCTTGTATCTTTTCCTGCATTCTTCCCCTTCCCCCTCCCCACTGATAAACCTCTATGTGAACTCTATTTCTGTGACTCTGTTCCTGTTCTAGTTGATTGCTTAGTTCATTTTTGTTTGCTTTTTCAGGTTCAGTTGTTGATAGTTCTTGAGTTTGTTGTAATTTTACTGTTCATATTTTTGGTCTTTTTTCTTAGATAAGTCCCTTTAACATTTCATATAATAAGGGCCTAGTGATGATGAACTCCTTTAACTTGACCTTATCTGGGAAGCACTTTATCTGCCCTTCCATTCTAAATGCTAGCTTTAGTGGATAGAGTAATCTTGGATGTAGGTCCTTGCCTTTCATGACTTCAAATACTTCTTTCCAGCCCCTTCTTGCCTGCAGGGTCTCTTTGAGAAATCAGCCGACAGTCTGATGGGAACTCCTTTGTAGGTAGCTGTCTCCTTTTCTCTTGCTGCTTTTAAGATTCTTTCCTTATCTTTCATCTTGGATAATGTAATTATGATGTGCCTTGGTGTGTGCTTTCTTGGGTCCAACTTTTTTTGGGACTCTCTGAGCTTCCTGGAGTTCCTGGAAGTCTATTTCCTTTGTCAGATTAGGGAAGTTCTCCTTCATTATGTTTTCAAATAAGTTTCAAATTTTTGCTCTTCCTCTTCTCCTCCTGGCACCCCTATGATTCGGATGTTAGAGTACTTAAAGTTGTCCCAAAGGTTCCTGAGCCTCTCCTTGTTTTTTTTGAATTCTTGTTTCTTCACTCTATACTGGTTGAATGTTTATTTCTTCCTTCTGCTCCAAACTATTGATTTGAGTCCTGGTTTCCTTCCCTTCACTGCTGACTCCTTGTACATTTTTTTATGTCACTTTTCACATACTTCATTTTTTCCTCTATTTTGTGACCATTCTCAACCATTTCTGTGAGCATCCTGATTACCAGTGTTTTGAACTCTGCATCTGATAGGTTGGCTATATCTTCATTGCTTAGTTGTATTTTTCCTGGAGCTTTGGGCCATATTTTTTTTGGCTCAGTGTGCCTGTTATGTAGTAAGGGGTGGAGCCTTAGCTATTGCCAGGGTGGGGCAACCCACTTCACTGCTTTGTGATGCTGTATGTTAGGGAGGGGTCTGAGAGGGAACAATGCCGCTTGCTCAGCTCTTGGTAAGCCTTTGGTCACTTCCTTTGCTACCTGCAAGCAAATTGGGCCCCTCTGGTGCTGATTCCCTGGTGGGTGGTTTTGTGTACATTCTAGGATCCTGTAGGTCTCTCCAATGAACTCTCCTGTGAGGTTGGGAGTTCCTCCTACTGCCTCAAGCCCCACAGATTTTTTCAGTCAAAGGTTTTGAGGCTTTATTTCTCTGCACTGGAACCCTGGGTTGTGTGGTCTGTGTCATTCCTGTTTTTCCTCCTGATTTATCCACATGCAAATGTGGCACTGCCTGCTCCATCAGCCACACGCCTTGCCTGCTGCAGTCCTCCAGCTGCTGCCTTGCTGCAAGTCATCTCCAACCTGCCTGCCTGCTCCGCCCCTCCTACTGCTCTGGATGAGTGTTTCTTCTTTAACTTCTTGGTTGTCAGACTTCCATACAGTTTGATTTTCTGGCAGTTCTGGTTATCTTTGTTTTTAAATATGTTGTTGTCCTTCTTTTGTTTGTGTGAGGAAGCAAAGTATATCTACCTATGCCTCTATCTTACCTGGAAGTCTGATTTGATTTTTTTTTTAAAGAAGAAAAGCTAACAATGAAAGAAAAAATATTTATAACCAGCATAAACCTTGAACCATAATTTCATAAAACAGAAAATTTCATGTGTGCATTTTGTTTGAAATAATTCTTTCCAAATAACTTATAAGAACATTTTGGAGTTCTGGCCCAGATGGAGGCATAGGTAGTAACCCTTCACTTCCTCACAAAACCAAAAGGAGAATAACAACTAATCTAAAATCAATAAATAACCAAAAGCATCAGGAAATCAAGCTGCATGGAACTTCAACAACCAAGGAATTAAAGAAAAAATCAACCAGAACAACCATACCAGTAAGGCAGTGGACCATAGGCCTGCCTCTGTAAAACCACAGTGAGGCATTGGATCTTGGGGGCGGAGTGGGCTGCCGAAGTCTGTGGGCTGTGTGGGAGGGGCTGACACAAGGGGAAACTGAGACTCAGAGATGACTGTGGATTACAGTGGGGTTGCCATGGTGGGAGTTTCTCCCAGTCTTACACAACAGCTCCTTGAAAAGTGCGCTAGAGATGAGCAGGCGGGCCACACTGTTCCCTCGCTGGCCCCTCCCCCACAGGCAGTGCAGCGCAGCGCAGCAAGGAGGGTTGCCCCCCCTGGTGAATTCCTAAGGCCCTGCCCCCTTACAACCTAGCAGCTACACCAAGATAAAGAAATATGGCCCAGGTGAAAGAACAGAGCAAAACCTCAGAACTAAGCAATGAGGAGATTGTCAACCTATCTGATGGAGAATTTAAAGCCCTGGTAATCAAAATGCTCACAGATATGATTGAGCTTGGTCAAAAAATGAAAAAGCAAATGAAGGATACCCAAAGTGAAATAAAGCAAAATATTCGGAGAACCAACAGTGACAGGAAGGAACCCAGGACTCAAAGCAACAATTTGGAACAAAAGAAAGAAGTAAATATCCATCTAGATGAAAAGGAAGAAACAAAAATTTAAAAAAATGAAGCAAGGCTTAGGAACCTCTGGGACAACTGTTGGGACAAATGTTCCAATATCCAAATTATAAGGGTGCCAGAAGGCAAAGAACAGCAAGAAAGTGAAAACTTATCTGAACAAACAATGAAGGGAAACTTCCCCAATCTCACAAAGGAAATAGACTTCCAGAAGTTCAGGAAGCCCAGAGAGTCCCAAAAAGTTGGACCCAAGAGGAACACACCAAGGTACATCATCATTAAGGTAACCAAGATTAGAGATAAGGAGAGAATCCTAAAAGAAGCCAGAGAAAAGGAGACAGCTACCTACAAAGGAGTTCTCATTAGACTATCAGCTGACTTCTCAAAAGAAACCTTGCAGGTAAGAAGTGCCTGGAAAGCAGTATTTGAAGTCATGAAAGGCAAGGACCTACATCCAGATGACTCTATCCAGCAAAGTTTTCATTTAAAATCGAAGGGCAAATAAAGTGCTTCCCAGATAAGGTCAAGTTAAAGGAGTTCATCATCACTAAGCCATTATGATATGAAACATTAAAGGGACTTATCTAAGAAAAAGATAAAAAACTATGCACAGTAAGATGACAACAAATTCACAACTATCAACAAATGAACCTAAAAGAAAAGAAATACAATGGAAAGAGAAACTAAGTGAACAACCAGAACAGGAACAGAATCACAGAAATGGACATCACATGGAGGGATTTCAGTGGGGAGGGGTAAGGGAGGAATAGGGAGGAAAAGGTACAGGGAAGAAGAAGCAGAATGATTAGTAGGCATAAAATAGACGGGGAGAGATAAAAAATGGTGTAGGAAACAGAGGACTCAAAGAATTTATATGTACAACCCATGGACATGAACTAAGGGGAAGGAATGTCTGAGATTTGGGGGCCAGGGTGGAGTGGGGATAAATGGGGAAATATTAGAAAAACTGTAATAGCATCATCAATAAAAAATACTTAAAAAAAAAAACCCAATTTGAATCACATCAAATTTAGTCATGGAAAACTGAAATCTACAAATAGAGTGAAAGTATTTCTTACAAATCTGAAAGCATATGAAACTTGGCTATGCTTCAATTTCTAAAATCCGCTAAAGTTACAATTACGTAAATAAGGCTAACTCAGAAAATTAGCAAAAAAGTTTACAACTATTTTACTATTTTTTGAAGGTGAATTTACTGTAAACAATTTTACTGGAATGTGTGCTGGTTTTAGTTTAAAATTTTGTATTTACAATTACAAACTACATCTGAATGAAAGAGAAACTACTTTGAAGATTTTTGAAACTGAGTTAGGATATTACAATCCCTTACATATCAGTATGATATATATATATATCATACTTATATATATAAGACAGGGCAAAAGCAGGTTTACAGTTGTAAGTATGTGTAAAACAGAGTTTATTCTTATATTATTAATTTTTAATTATTGTATTATTTTCCATACAAACAACTGTAAACCTACTTTTACTACATCCTGTATTTTCTTTTCTGTCTCAATAAATGCACAGGCATAATAAATTTAGCAAATACAGACCAGTATGCAAAACACAGTGCAGTGTTTAAAGACCTTATTACTTTTTTTTTTTTATCCTCACGCAAGGACATTTTTTCATTGGTTTTTAGAGAGAGAGGAAGGGAGAAAGAGAAATATCAATGAGAGAGAAACATTGATCAGTTGCCTCCTGAATGTGCCTGTATTGGTGAGAGCAGGCACCCATACCAGAATCAAAGCAGGAATCACATGTGCCTGTATTGGAATCATACATAATCAAACCGGGGGTCATATGTGTCCAGACCAGGATCAAACTCACAACCCGGTATATGCCCTGACAGGGAATCAAAATGCTCCTTTTGGTTATAGGACATGCTCCAACCATCTCAGCCACACAGGCCAGGGCAAGATCTTACTACTTTTAAATGTCAGAAAAAATACAGTTCATGGTATTGAAGTAGTTGTTAATGAATTAATATAGTATTGGGTCTTGTTTACTTGTTTTTTAGATTGTAATCTGAGTTGACATGTTTTTTACACATAACTGACCAGGATATAAGTTGTGTGAGAGCTTCAAAATTATTTCGGCTATTCTGTTATAGATTTTCATTCTATACATATCAGAAAGTCTTATTCCAAATATGGCATTATAGATTTTTTAAAAAATATAACTGTTATATTTAACAAAGGAGTTAATTTTGAGTTACTCAAGATTTTCATAAATAACAATTTTAAAAACAATCTTCTTAGTAAATGCAAAATACTCAGGCAGTTGTTTTTATTTTTACCTATTTAGACAAAATATAGTTAAATTCTTAGTTTATTATGATTTTTATCAACATAGCATCATTCTTTTCATTATATTCATTAAACTGATAAACTCTAACTACTTGACTTCAAGTCTCTTCAAATATTTGAGTCTGGATACCTAAAAATATTCTCTTTATAGGGTCACATAAACACAAAATAACCCAAAGCCACAAGAGACTCTACTTTTATGCCAATCTAATTTTGTAGTAAGTTCTCTGCCAAGAATTCTTCCTTTACAAGAATATGCCCAATTCAAGTAGTGTAATATTGGATTTCTGCTGATTAAAAAGGAAATACATTAGAGGAAATGATTAGGAAATGATTAGAAGAAATACAAAGGAAATGATTAGTAAGTTTCCTACATTTGTATAGTATACTTAGTTTATAAAGCATTTTAGATACAAAATTACTCTTCAGTAAAATACTATAAAAAGGGCAAGAAAAGCATTACATTTTATAGATGGGGTAACTATAGCTATACAGACATTAAGAAACTTGGTAAATGTCACATGACAAATAACAGAACCACTAGATCTCAGTCTAGTCTTCCAAATATAACATATTCGTTTCCCTACAAGGAGGCCACCTTCTCATTTTATATTCCTTCACACTACAGAATAAAAGGAAATATGCTGCTTTTAACTGTTATAGCAAACATTATCACAGTTAATTTCTTATTTTATCAAAAATCAGTAACTAGGCAACAATATTGAATAGTTGCTTATATTCCTCAAATTCTACCGCTTTCTGTAATGTGTTACTGGTTTGGATAAAAAGTTTATTTTTTTCAGTAAGATGGGCCTAGCAGTGCTTAGTTGTCTCTACCTTCATTTGAAACAATTTTGTTAGATTGTATTGTGACAGCTGTAATATCAGCATGCATTAAAAAAAAACTTATCAAAATTGGTGAATTTTTGTGTAGCCACTTTAATATGATGATGGAAGAAAATACGCGACATTTTCGGCATTCTTATGCTTTATTATTTCAAGAAAGGTAAAAACACAAATGAAATGGAAAAGAAAAGGTTTGTGCAGTGTATTGAGAAGGTGCTGTGCCTGACTGAATGTGACAAGAGTGGTTTGTGAGGTTGCGTGCTGGAGCTTTCTCACTGGACGGTGATCTATGGTCAGGTGGGCCAGTTGATGTTGATAGTGGTCAAATCGAGACATTGAGAGTAATCAACGTTATACCACATGGGAGATAGCCAGCATTCTCAAAATATCCAAATCATAAAGTTATTGGTGAAAATGAAAAATGTGTCTTTTAGTTCATGGAAAAAAAAATACGGATTTCTTGGCCATCCCAATACAAAGGTCCAACTAGTAAGATCAAAAAAATAATACAAAGCAAAATACTTTAGCCTTGGTAATATGTAAACCACATTCTGTCATGTTACTTTTATTTTAGAATGTAAATCTCAGAGTAAGATTACCTCCTAACATTGTTTTTGGTTACTCTTACTACCCCTGACTAAAACTCGTGGTTCCACGTCTACCAGCAATTCACCTTACCCAGAGGTCATGTTCAGCGTAGTCAAACAGAAGCCATACTTTCCTATCAGCATGAGATAGAAACACCTTCTGAAGGGAGATGACATTTGGATGCTTAAGTTCTCGAAGTAACTGCAAAACAAAGGAAATCCATTAAAAATCTTTGCCATAAAAATGTTTGAAAAAACCTACACCATTTGTAATTCAAAGGCAATGTAAAACCAATCCTAAAATCTAATAATTTTCAATCCTAAAAATCTGGTAAGTCCCCACACACTTTTGAGATGTCCACACAGGTACTTCAGTGATAAATGAGAAAAAAGTCTGGGGGAAAGAAAAAAAATACTGAAAAGGTAATATGGGAATAAATCTATCTTGGTGGTTATTGTTTACTGCAGTAAAATAAACAACACACAAAAATTCCCATTTTCATAATTTTTAAGTGTATAATACATTAGTATTGCATACACTCACAATGTTGTACAACCATCCCCACTATCCATTTTAGAACTTTCTCATTATCCTAAACAGAAACTTGGTACCCATTAAGCAATAACTTCCCATTTTCTTGCCCCTTGGCTATTGGTAATCTCCATTCTACTTTCTGTTTCAGTGAACTTGCCTATTTTAGGTACCTCATATAAGTAGAATTACTAGTATACGATATCTGTCTTTTTGTGCCTGGAATATTACTCAGCATAATGTCTTCGAGGTTTATCTATGTTGTAACATGAGTCAGAATTTCATTCCTTTTTATTGTCTAATGCATTCCTATATATGTATATACCACATTTTGTTTATCCATTCATCTGTTGATGAACGTGAGCTGTTTCCATGTTTTGGCTATTGTTGGGGATACAACTGCTATGAACACTGGTGTACAGGTTTCTGAGTCTGCTGCTTTCAATTCTTTAGATATACGAAGGTCTGTCCAGAAGGTGTCTAGCCATGTAATACGAAAAATAGAGACATTTATTGAAAAAGATATAAGATACAAGAAGCTTGTACACAGGACAATGATGCCTCAGTCCCCTTCAAAAGAGGCACCCTGGGACCTCACACAGTTCTCCAAATCACCATCAGCTGCCCCATTCTATTTTCCCAAATCTCATAAAGCTTCCAATCACCAGTTGCCCATAGCTGCAGCCTTCTTAAGCATCCATAAAGTTTCCACAGAGGAATGTTCAAGCATAACGTGAAATCTGATGCAGATTTGTTGCTCTACTCGCTCATTTTGAAAGTGATGCCACACAGTACACAAGCTCACTCAACAGCTCTACCGCCCCCACTGACTAGTCCAGTGTAGTTGTCACTGTTCACCCACGTGCGCTCCAGTCCACTCTCCTTGGCTGCCAGGTTACACTGATGTTGTAAAACTGTTCTTGTTACATTAACAATGGCTGGGCTTTTTCTGGACAGACCTTGTAGAACTAGAAGTGAAACTGCTGCATCATGTGATAGTTCTATGTTTAACTTTTGGAGAAACCACCACAATGGTTTTCACAGAGGCTGAACCATTTTATATTCCCATCAGCAACCCATGAGGGTTCCAACTTCTCCACATTCTCACCACACTTCATCGTTTTAACAGCCAAATCCTAATTGGTATGAAGTAGTGTTTCATTATGGTTTTGATTTGCATTTCTCTAGTAGCTATGATGTTCAACATCTTTTCATGTGCTTATTGATCATTTGTATGTCTTCTTTGTAGAAATGTTTCTTAAAGTCCTTTTGGTTTTTGTTGTTGTTGAACTATAATTCTTTATATGGTCTAGGTATTAATCCCTTAGCAAATACATGATTTACAAATACTCTCTCCTATTCTGCCAGTTGTCTATGTTTTGACATCACAAAGCAACTGAACTTCAAACAAATCTTCAGCTTGTTATTCTTTTAAAAACATATTAATTGCAACATTAGAAAACACTACATTCATTAATACCAAATATCACATGAGAATAAGCTCTGCAACTTTGTGAGACATAGTACCTATTTTTTTCAGCCATTTCAATTATATAGTAAATTGATTAAAATTTTGTAACCTTTTCCATATAGTAATACAGAATTTATATAGACAGAAGCATCCAAGTAGAACACATTTTCTTGGCTTTAACCTTTCTTATCTCCTAGTAGAAGATAAGAAAGGTTAAATGTCCTAAATGTCCTAAATAGAAAGACATTCTTCTATTTAAAGTCTTTTATTTCCTTATTTTGTCCCCATTTAATAACCAAAATGGCCCTAATAATCCATCAGGTAAAAAGTACTTCCATCCCACCAGGCAAAAACACAAATAATACCAATAATGACAAGGGAAAAACTTCTCACAAAGCCTGATATATTTTTATCAGTTAAAACTAACCTGCACAGTGACTTCCAAATGTGTTCCAAAACAACCATGTGAAAATAATGTCTTACAACCTAAGACTTCAGTAACTTTTACAAGAACATTACTACCAGAAAAAGAATATAAATGTGAAGTTAAAATATCAGAAACTCTAAAATAAATTCAGCAAAAAAAGGACTATGAATAGACTGTATATTGTCGCTTATAGTAACAATTATTCTCCAGAAAGTGATAATTATTTTACCCAGAAGCAAGATTAAATTGAACTTACATATTTCTGCTTTTAAAATATAATTCCAAATTTATGAGACATTAGAGATTATGTACAAATCCTCAGAAACCTAAAGACTAGTATCTAATAGTAACCATATCTTATTTAATATGAAAGGCACAGAATCTGATAAGGAAAGCCTAGACTTCAGAGTGCCCAGATCATGCAGCTGGCTGACAGAGCTAAACCTAGTGCTAAATTCATCTCAGTTCTGGGTCAGTGTTTTCTCCATCACCTCACAACTGGAACACATTTCTTGGCTAGGCAGCTGTTTCAAGTCCTTTCTGGAAACTGGCAGGGTAGAAATGAACATAAACAAAATCCAAAGCTTTGGCAAACATTCTCTCTAATTATTAGAAACCTACATACAAAAACTATTCTTTGATATCTCCTCAATTTTACCTCTAAGATGAATTTTAGCTCCTATATTAGAAAAAATTAAAAAGCAGCAACTATTTTATTAAGTTCTTCCTAGCTGCCACATATAGTGCTAAACATATGACATATATTATCTCAATCATAAATTACCCTATGAAATTTGTATTTATATGTCAGTAGTCCTATCTTATCTGGGGTTTCACTTTCTGTGGTTTAAGTTACCCATGGTCAACCGAGGTCTGAAAATATTAAATGGAAAAGGCCAGAAATAAACAATTCATAAGTTTAAACTGCACGCCATCCTAAGTAGCATGACGAAATTTTGCACTGTCCAGGCGGGGATGTGGATCACACCCCTTGTTCAACATATTCACGCTGCACCCACTCCCCACCCATTAGACCCTTGGTAACTATCTCCGTTACCAGACCCACTGTCAAGGTGTCACCATGCCTGTGTTCAGTTAACCTTTATTTCACTAAATAATGGCTCCAAAGCCATTTACACTGCTTTTGTTACAGTATATTGTCATAACTGTTCTATTTTGCTATTAGCTATTGTTGTTAATCTCTTACTGTGCCGAATTTGTAAATTAAATGTTATCATACATTATATATATAGAAAAAAAAAAACAGTACAAGTGACACTTGAACAACAGGAGTTTGAACTACATGGGTTCACTTATATGTGGATTTTTTAAATAAATGCTGTAAATGTATTTTCTCTTCATTATGATTTTCTTAATAACATTTTGTTTTCTCTTCCTTATTTTATTGTAATAATACAGTATATAATACATATAACACATTAAAATATGTATTAATCGATTATTTATGTAATTGTTAAGGCTTCTGGTCAACAGCAGACTGTTAAGATTTTGGAGAGTCAAAAGCTTGAATTTTCTAAATGCTCTTTTTTTTTAAAGATTTTATTTATTTATTTTTTAGAGAGGGAAGGGAGGGAGAAAGAGAGAGAGAGAGAAACATCAATGTGCAGTTGCTGGGGGCCATGGCCTGCAATCCAGGCATGTGCCCTGACTGGGAATTAAACCTGTGATGCTTTGGTTCGCAGCCCACAAAAAGCTTGAATTTTCAACTGTGCAGGAAGGAGGAAGGATTTTGGTGCCCCAACCTCCATGTTGTTCAAGGGTCAAGTGCATAGCATGTAGGCCTCAGTACCATTGGTGTTTTCAGGCATCCAGTGGGGGAACATATCCTCTGTGGATAAAGGGGGATTACTGTACTTCTACTTTACGGATGAGGAAATAGTGATAAAAGGGGATTAAACAATTTACTGAAGATAAAGTTTAAAAGTTTAAAAGTTTAAAAGTTAAAAGTTTATTTCTAGGTAATGGTTGAAATCAGGATTTAAATGCTTTAAAAATAAACTTTTTAAAATACAAAGCCAATACTCCATGGCTGATACCAATGCCTCCTAAAACCTAATACCCTGGGGGACTGGCTCTCCTTACAATCCACACACGGATGTTTTAAATACATACTAGGCTGTGAACTGAACCACGGCAGGTGCTGTGTCTTGCTTGCCAGTGCCTTGCTAGCTTCTAGTATACTGCCTAGCACCTGGTAGAGGTGTGTATTAAGTACTTGGCAAATGTATGAATGAACAACATCTGATGAAATGTTCTAAGCTTCTCACCATAATCTATGAGATATTATAATTGTTCTTATTTTCAATGAGGAAACTAAAACAGAGAAATTAAGTAACTTGCTTTGGGTCTTTCAAGATAGTTAACAGGTAAAGCCAGAATAAAACCTCAGGTAATCTAGCCTGGGTTTTAACCACAAGCAATACTTGCAGTACTGTGAACATGGGACTCAAACATTGTAGGAGTATTCCAGTTTTCATATTCAATGAATAGAACTTTAGCATTTCATCACCCATACAGAGTCCACAGTATATAAATGCCTATTTCTTAACATTTTGTAAGTTATCTTTTGACCTTTAGAAGATTTTGTGTTAAAAATATTCAAAGAAAAGGTTTAAATAAATTTATGCAATGGTTTCTATCACAGAAACTATCTGTTTTTCTAATTCTACTGGGAATAAAATCTGATAATTTTCTGAGTACTAAGATCATTGTTAAAAGTATAAATATTTTAATACATCATTTATAATAAACTTAATTCATTCCAATTGTGTCAAAATACCACACAATGTGAACTTTTAAAGTATAAATAAATATGTAATAATATTTAAAACTATCTTATCAATAACTACCATTGACAGTAGAGAATTAGAAAGTAGTTTAAGAAAACCTGTAATATTCTCAAAATGGCATTGATTTCTAATATTAAAAATTTTAGAACAAAACAAAAATAATAATTCTAAATTTATGCCATAAGTTGAGTTAAAATTACTATAAAAGTAGCCCTGGTCAGGTAGCTCAGTTGATCAGGGTGTTGTCTCAATATGCCAAGTTTGTGGGATCAATCTCTGGTCAGGGCACATACAAGAAGCAACCAATGAATGCATAAATAAGTGGAATAACAAATCGATGTTTTTTTCTCTTTCTCTCCCCTCCCCCTTCTTCTGTCTCTCAAATCAATAAATAAAAATTTTTAAATTACTCCAAAAGCATAAGGAGAATTATTCCAAAATTTATTTCAATTTTGAAAAAAGCTGTGAAAACTTTTCTTCAATAGAATTCTGCCAAACTGAGTTTTAAAAATGAGGTGCACCCTAGCCGGTTTGGCTCAGTTGTTGGAGCATCATCCCACAGACCAAAGGTTGCTGGTTCAATTCCCAGCTAAGACATCTACCCAGGTTGCAGGTTCAATCCCTGTTTGGGGTGAGTACAAGAAGGCAACCAACTGATATTTCTCTATCTCTCTCCTTTCCCCTCTCTCTATAAGCAATGGGGAAAAAATATCCTTGGGTGAGGATTTAAAACAAAAACAAAAACCCGAGGTGCTCACGTTAAAGTAGACGTGAGCTTCAGAAACTAGATCCTGGAACTTTACCTCTGCTCCCGCAGGTTCCCTATCTCAACTACAAGGCTGCATCTTGGAACATGGAGGGTCCACTACAGCACAGTTTTGAAAAGCAGTATGGTAAATAATTCCAGTTCACAGGAAATTCTGGAAACACAAAAACAAACGACTTACAATACAGTGAGGATGAAATGTTCTCAACTTTGGTAGACATTCTCGGAGTTCTATTCTTCCTCCCTTCCTTTTACACTCACTTACAAAGACTGCCAATTTAGTATACACTGGTGAAGAAATGTTACTGTGTAGTGGGGTAGAACAACAAATAGAAGGTAAACAAATAAATAAGGAAAAACACCTTATAATTTGTAATATGTGCTATGAAAAAAATTAGGTATGGATCCTTAGAGAATAATGGAGGTGAGTGGTGGGAAAAGAGGACTTCTCAGAGGAAGATTTCATAAATGAAAGAGAGAAAGGTCTGATAAGACTTGGCAAGGAGAAGAACTTTTTCTTTTTAATTTTTTATTATGGAAATTGTTTGTAAAGTAAGTAAAATAATATAGTAAAGCAAATCCCCACATACCATAATCTACTCACAGCCTGTATCATTTTATCTATATTCATACCCTCTCTTCCCACCTTAACGGTAGTTATTTTCAAGGTAATTCCTGTTATCACATGATTTCATCTATAAATATTTCAGTATGTATCTCTAAAACACAATCAGGGTATCTTTTCTCTGACCACAAAATAAATTAGTGATCAACAACAATAAATTATCTAGAAAGACTCACATATTTAAAAATTAAAGAATACATTTCTAAATAACTCATGAGTAAAAGATAAAGCACAAAGAAAATCTGAAATCTTTTGTACTAAATAATAATTAAAACACAATAAAATTTTTGGAATGTAAGTAAAACACATTCCAAAATTTACAGAAAAATTTAGTTTTCATTGTTTACATTAGAAAAGAATAGTGTAAAAATGAATGACTGAAGGTTACACATTAAGAAAATAAAAAGGAAATGTAAACCAAAAATAAACAAAAGAAAATAATAAAGGTAAGGGCAGAAATCTATAATCCAGACAAAAAACACAAATTAGCAAATCTGCAATGAAACAGGGATATCACTAAAGAAGCTACAGATATGAGAAGATAATAAGGGGCTACTATGCACAAGTTTACACTAATGAATTCAACCTACTTAAATAAAATGCAGAAATTATGTAAAAATACAATTTATCAAACACAAGATGAAATGTAAAATCTGAGGAGCTCCATGTCTACTAAGAATATAACACTGGCTGGTGAATAATAATCACATATTTACCATCATGTAGAAACTCTATCAGAAAATAAAGAATGGAAAAATGCTCCCTAACTTATTTTATGAGGACAGTATGATCTTCCTACCAAAGACAAAGACATTACAAGAAAGATAATTAGATAATCGTTCAAACTCATAGACTTAGAATCCCTTAACACCACAAAAAAAAATTGACAGATAAAACTCAGTATCATTTATGAAAAAACAGAAGCAACGTCCTAAGCCTGACTAATGGCATCTATAAAAAGCCTATAGTTAGAATTTTATTTGATGGTGAAACACTAAAAAACACTTGCCTCCAAAATGGAAACAAGTCACAGTGGTCTACTTTCACTGCTATTCAACATTGTACGAAAGGCCGTAGGCCAGTGTAATAAAAAAAAGAAAAAAATTAAAAGCCTAAAGATGGAAAGAAGTAAAACTATTTTTATTCACAGATAACATAATAACTTATGTAGAAAATCCTAAGATATCATGAAAACCTGCCAGTGAATTTAGATTTGTAATATACAGGGATGAGCAAAAGTAGGCTATAGTTGGGATTATGCAAAACAGTTTATTCTTGTATCATTATTATTATTTTTTCCATATAAACTGTATATATACTTCTGCCCACCCCATATATAAATAAATATCTAGTAATATTAAAAATCAATTCTATTACTGAACACAGAAACAAACAAATGGAAAATGAAAATTTAAAAATAATTCCACATACAATGTAGTATCAGAAAACATGAAGTGTCTAGGAATGAATTTAACAAAACTAAAAAACACTGAGAGAAATTTTAAAAATCTCAAAAAATGGAAAGTTTGTTTTTTTAGATTCATGGCTTACAAGTTTCAATATTATTAAGATTTCAATTCTTTGAATTGATCCAAATCACAATCCCAGCAAGGATTTTTCAGAATTAGAAATGGACTGATTAAAAATTTAATGTAGTAATGCAAAGGTTGAACAATCCTGAAACAGAACAGTAAAGCTGCTGGCTTTATATGGCCTTATTTTAAGTCTTGCTATAATACTAGAGCAATGGTATTGGCATAAGGACAAAGAGATATATGGAACAACACAGAGCCCAGAATTGGTCCCATACTTACAAAGCCATTTAGTTTTCTATAAAGGTACCAAAGGAATTCAACAGAAATAATCTTTTCAAAAAACAACTGTACATTCATATGGAATGAGAGAAAGGGAGCCTCAAACCCTACATCGCACCACAAACTAAATTTCATCATAGACTAGAAAATAAAGCTAAAACTATACCAGCTTTTAGAAGAAAACAGAGAAATTCCTTTACAGAGGACTGATAAAGATTTATTCCACCAGACACACAAAAAATAATAGTCATAAAAGGAAAAATTTGTAAATTAGACTTCACCAAAATTAAAAATTTCTGTTCATCTTAGGTTGGAGAACTACAATCAAGTACATTAAAATAAGCTTTTGACCCTGGCTGGTGTGGCTCAGTGGATTGAGCACCTGCCTGGGAACAAAGGGTAACTGGTTCTATTCCCAGTCAGGGCACATGCCCGGGTTGCAGGCCATGTCCCCACTAGGGGGCGCACGAGAGGCTACCACACACTGAGGTTTCTCTCCATCTCTTTCTCCCTCCCTCGCCCTCTCTCTAAAAATAAAAAATCTTTAAAAAGAAGTATTAAAAAATAAGCTTTCATAGTCCTTTCTGTGCTTAAACTGAATTTACACTTATCAATATAAACATGAAGATAAGAGTGTCTGTTCCTGAAATCAATGGAATTGTGTTTGTTTTTAAAACTTTTGGTTGAAATACAATAAACATAGAGAAAAGCACTGAACCGTAGATGCACAGCTCAGTGAATTTTCACATATTGAACTCACATAACCAGACTCCGAGTAAGATCAAGAACACATAACATCACCAGCATTCTGAAGACCACCTTGTCTCCACTTCTTGTCACTCCCTCTCACCTCCAGAAGTAATTACTGTCATGACTTCTAGCATCACTATCATAGCTCAATGAATTTTAGTTCTTTAAAACTGACTAGAATATATAGACTAACAGCTGTTAAAGAACTGACAATGTACAGATATTTTGCCTCAAGATTCAGAAGTTTAAAAAATTCATCAATTAAGTAAAACACAATTTCCAACTTAGCATACCCTTGGTTAAGAATGCCCTCCATCCCACCCGTCTTCCTTCATGTTCATAATTCTTACATGTCCTCCAAAACTAGAACCTTCCTTGGCTCTGTAATTTAGAGGTATACTCTTCTCCCATTCTTTACATGCTTCTGTCATAATCCTTGGCACACTGTTCTTATTATAAGATTTATTAGTCTCGGGAGGGAGGGGTGGGTGGGCTGGATTGAGAGTAAAGGGGAGAAAACTGTACTTGAACAATGATTACAATAAAATTTAAAAAAAAAAAAGACTTATTAGTCTCTTTCCTCATCAGCATGTAATTACTTATGGCCAGGGACCCTGGCTTGTTCTGTTTCTTTACTTCCACCTACTCTATATTCTGTCAACATGATACACAATAAATGACTGCTAGGTAAAATTCCTATGGTAGAGAATCTGTTAAAGGAACAAAATTATTTAAATTAGTATTAAGTCATAAAATTATTTAAATTAAAGCCAGAAAAGACAAATTTGGCCCCACAGTTTTACAATACTAAAAACAGAAGTAAAATCTCACGGGAGTAATATTCGGTTTAATTGTATAAATAATTTCGTAATGGATTAAACATAAAGAATATTTTCCTTGGAAATTAAAATGAGATTGTAATACCATATGGAAAGCTGTGCTTCCAAAGGAAAAAGGCAATATATGTTTACATACTCAAATAAATAGACAGATACAGTAAAAATCAAATGACACAACTTCATTTTAAGTTCATATAAGTAACAATCTCATAAAAATAGAAATATTAATGTTATATGAATATACCACTTGTATTACATTAGATGAAATAATAAGAACTGAACCCTTAACTATTTAGGGACATTTATTATGAAAATATATATTTATATAAACAGCTGAGATTGATTTAATCCCAGTAAAATGAAGTTATATAGAAATTTTTGTTAGATCTACATGTCTTTACTTCTTTTATAAAGCGAATATATTTTTTATAGATAGTTGATATGAAAATACTGATTTTCAAATAATGCCCAAACACAACTCGGAGACCTACATAACTGACTGTGTAAGTCAGTTGGTAATAATGATGATAAAAAGAGCTTCACTTACTGCTATTTCTCTACATGCCGACATAGAGATCCCGGTTCCTTCTATTTGTTTTAAAGCATAGTCTTTATCATCTTTCCTGTAAAAAACAAAGTTATTTTAATATATAGATGAATCTAAAACTTATGTACATTTTTAATAAAATAAAATAAAATATAAATAAATATATACCCCATATTTAATATGTATTTGACACCTCTCACATATACTCAAAATGTCACACAGGAAAAGCTTTTTAGACAGTCTAATCCAATTCCATTATTTGATGGGATTCAAAGGAATAAGATTTGTCCAAGGCTCCACAGTTACTTGGGGAAGACAATGGAGTTTCTGACTTCCCAGCAATAGGTTCTTTCCACTCTAGTATGCACAATACACACATATATAATATAAAACTTGCTTTCTAAAATCCATTCACATATTAGTGGATCAAAAAAAGAAAGAAATGTATCACTGAAGTACAAAATGGTTATAATTTAAAACATAACATAGTCTTCACTTCCCCAGATACCTTCAAATAGATTCACTCAACATGTGTATATTAAGCACTTACTATGTAATCCAGAACTGACTAGATACCAGGATACAACAGAGTTCCTTCTTTTAAGCTTTCTGTATCTACTGGACTAGGTATATAACTAACCCACCCCAATTTTTTAAAAATGGAAAGTACTATGATAGGGCAAGCACAAACCACAGAGAGTGTGTGTGTAAGTTAAGAGGAGAAACAGTATGATGGCATATGAGGTGAGAGAAAACCATGTGAGGAAAAAACAGATACATTGAACAACTGAAGATGAAGGCAGGGGATATAGTGAGGAATCAGAACTTAAAAGTCTTTTTACTCTAAGGACAACAGGAAGCACTCCATTAAAGATTTTTTAAACATGTGAAAATTATATTTTATTTTGGGGAAAACATCTTCAACTGTCTTTTGAATGCTTAATGGAGAGTAAATAAGAATAGGAGGTAGAGAGACCAGTTAAAAGTAAACACCATTAAAATTTCTCAGGTGAGAGATGGTGGCTACTACAGAATGGTGGTTGCTATACACAGTAGGTAGGACAGATGTAAAGTAAAACCAATAGCATTTGGTGATTAAATACTGGAGATAAGGAGGAAGGAAGAGGCAAGGAAAGTGAAATCTGCCTTGGATAACAGACAACACTCTGCACTGGAGTAAGAAACACAGCAGGAGGAAACAGGAAGATAATTGTTCCATTTTGTGTAAGTTGAGTTTGGGTACCTGTAAGACACCTATGTGTGAATGGCAACCTGAATAAACACATCTAAAGCTCAAGAGAAAGCTGAGGACACCAATTTACTGTAATCAGCATATACATAGTAATCCAAGGCATGAGAGTAGATGAAATGAAACCAAAGAGAAGAACCAGCAAGAAAAAGATTTTCAAAAGGAGCAAAAAGAAGCCCTGGCAAGGAGGCTCAGTTGGTTGGAATGTCATCTCGCACACCAAAAGATTGAGGGTTCAATCCCCAGTAGGGGCGCTTATGGGAGGCAACTGATCAATATTTCTCTCTCTTTGCTCCTACCCCTTTCTTCTTACTCTAAAAAAAAAAAAAAATCAATAAACATATCTTCAGGTAAGGATTTAAAAAAGAGGGACAGAAAGAAAGTAGTATGAAAACCTGCAGAGAAGTGTAGTAAAAGGTAGACTAAGAAGAGTCCACTGAATTTAGCAATGAAGTCATGACTGGATAGTGGACTAGGCTAAAACAGTTGCAGTGATATAGCGGCAGAGTCTATAGTGCAGAAGACTAAGGAATGAATGGGGCAAAAGTAAATTGAGACAATAAATGTAGATAATTCTTTGAAGGAGAAAATAAGGCAACAGCTGGAGTAATGTAAGAGGTTAAAGAATTACTTTTTCTTATGGAAAAAACTTGAATGTTAAGTACTGAAAAGAAGCACACAAAGGGAAAAAAGCTGCTGATGCAGGAGATAAAAAAATTAAGAAAACAAAGAATGAAATACTAAGGAGAAATTAGATTCAGGGAAAGAGAAATACTCCCATTGTAACGGGAAGAAAGATGACAGAGGAAAGGACAGATGCAGGTGCAGAAAAGTCTGCTCAGAAGCAGAAAACTGGAGGAGTTCTCATTTTAATGGCTTTCATGCTTTTTGATGATGAAAATGAGGTCACAGACTAAAAGAAGGGCAGAGATGGTAGATTTGAATAGAGCAAATATTTGAGGAAATAAATGACTCTTTATAAAATCAATTCATTTAAGTTCATTTAATACTTTATTATTTTAAGAGTCTCATGCTCTACTGACTGAGCTAGCTGGGCGGGCCTTTTACTTTATTATTTTAAATGATTATTAAAGCCGACATAGCTTTATCTTTGTTTTTACAACGTACTTTACTCTCAAACCTTACTTGGAAAAACAAAAACAACTATATTATTTTTCTGGAAAAAACATTTTTTCACGACACTAACTTTTTAAATACTTTCTAATAAAGCACCATAGGCACTCACATTAAAAAATACAGTAAGAATATCTGTATTTGATGTTCACTAAGTCTGAATGAGTTCTGAAAGACTTAAAAAAGTTAAAGAGAGTGACACAAAAATAAAATGAACTTGGGGTCAAAATAAAAGTCTACTAGACACTTTCACAGATGTTGTATTAATTTTAACCAGACTGTTAACCCAGGGATAAAACAGACTCTTGTTTTATCCGTTTAGAGTCCTCTATAGAGAAAGACAGTGGTGGATAAGGAAATGAATTAAGCCAAAGATTTACTCATTATCTTCCTTAATAACAACTCCCAACTTTCACTTAAGAATGGCCAAGGTGCTACAAGAAAATTTCTTCTCAATGAACTAAAAAAGTCTAATGTGCAATCAGTCCTCTCCCCCATCCGAAGTAATTACATGTTTTATATATTTTTAAAAAGTTACCAGAAAGGTAATGGAATATAAAAAAGTTATTAATCTTTAATATTTTATTTTTAATATATTTTATTGATTATGCTATTAGAGTTGTCCCATTTCCCCTCCTTCATTTCCCTCCACCCTGCACACCCTCTCCCACCCACATCCCCCTGTTTAGTTCATGTCCATGTGTCATAAGATTTTTAGCTTCTACATTTCCCATACTAATCTTGCCCTCCCCCTATTTTCTACTTACCATCCACGCTACTTATTCTCTGTACCTTTCCCCCTCTCTCTTCCTCCCACTCCCCTGTTGCTAACGCTCCATGCGATCTCCATTTTTGTGGTTCTGTTCCTGTTCTAGTTCTTTG